>ML811670.1:162172-185124 GCA_009831015.1 Picea engelmannii | reverse complement strand
GGTGTCCTTTTATCTTGATAGGGGATGACTATCAACTATTGAGATTTATTTGAATATTTTTTTCACCTGGATACATAAACTTATCCCTTCTGGTTTTCAACATTTAGATGTTGACACTTCACCTTTTGCGCAAGAAGCTACTTGATGTATGGATGATTCCTCCTTTACATAGGACCTTCTCACCAACCTACATGAAAGAATGATTTTTTATTAACCACTATGTTAATCCATGGTTTGACCAATGTTACAATATTTCAAAACAGTTCTGATTTATATTCAAATAGAGACCCCTAATTATGATCATGAGCTAGGAAAGAGATGTAAGTTTACTCGAGCATGCTTCCAGTGTGAAGGTGTTTCCTATAAAATACAAACAGGTGATTAAATATATGTATATCATCAAAATAATCAAGAATTACAAGACAAACAGAATTGTCTCTAAAGAAAAAGATGATGAGGAAAGAAAGCGAAGAGGAGATGTAGTCAGGATTAAAGATGAACTCGGCCCAAGACATTGATGCAACTAAAAAAAAAATCTTGGATAAATGATGACCAAAGATATGCAGTCAGCAAAGAAAGTAAACTGAAAAAGAGATTAAGAGACGTAAGTGTTTCCAACATCTTTAAGGATGTTGATGCATCCCAACCAACAAGAATTTTTCATCCTCGTGATAAGAATAATCTGTTGTGAAAGTGTAAACGTGTATTATTTCATTTTGATGGGCTTCATTGCTAGCTCTAACTAAGTCTTTCATTTCTCATCATGAATTTCTGAAAACATTCAGCTCATCTCTACATCCTTGTGCTCTGGGGAGAAAGGATTTGAAAGATCTTCCATATGTTACCCATTATATGTTTTTCTCTGGTTGTGCGGGGATCTTCATTCATCCTCTGCCTCTCCTGATCCTAAAAATTTCTATGTAGTGTGACACGCTCATCTCTTTACCAGTGCAAATCGAGTGTGTGATACTAACTGTGCACTTGTACCTATATGGAAAAATCAGGCAACATGCCTCATGATCAATTCAAACTCTCTGAAATCATGTGTATTTCTAGAGCCATGTCTTTCCTTTTAGGTGAGTATAACCTTCCACAACCAATATCTATTGGGATGTATAAAGTCACAATGTGAGTATTACCAACTCATGTTGCTAAGATTTTAGCATAGAGGTGGAGTAGACTTATGTTGAATGTTGGTTTGTCAAATGGAAGCTTCCCTTTGGGCATCAAATAACTATGGCTATAACAATCACCAATTATGCCCTAAAGAAGTGTGTTTGAGATATATTTGGTTGATCAGTATCCCCGAGATTAGATATCACTGTGATTGAATCATCAGAGGGAAAATGAAACTTAATTCTCTGTTCCTTGAGTTGTATGTTAGATGTGAAGTACATTATTACTTTCTCCCATAATTGAAAACAAATTTTAAGACCGGGAAAAGGATAAATGTACCAAAAGTCTCAAGCACACACTATATCATATAGTAACAATCACTTCAATGATTTTTCTCAATAGACACCATCCTGAGCAAGGTTGTGAATATCCGATGTGATTCCCTCAACTTGGTTTCCATCTTGGCCAAGCTATAAAGTATTCCTCAACATATATTCTTTCATCATCTTAGGGTAACCAATTCTCCAACTATCAACGTCAAAGCGAATGATGTCGAAACAAAAGAATCTTGTAGTTGAACTTATCAAAGAATTCTTTCACATGTTTTCCTCATGAAAATGGACGAAGACCAAGGTTAAGCCAACCTCTTAGTCAAGAAACAAAAATAAAATGCATCAAATTAAAAGAAGAAATATTTGATGAAAAAAGAAACTTAGAATAAAGAAAGCCATCGCGAGTTGTAAACTAAACTAATAACAACTATTGTTTTTTAATTGAAGAAACAAAGACAAACCAAAATCTACTTTACACAAGTGGGAAAAAGGAGAAAACATCTAAACTATGTAGGTAGAACGAAAAAAACAAACTATGTTATTTATATTCCTACTCTACTATGCACTAGTTGAAAGAGGGCTAAGTGAAATCATAATTCCAGTGCAACCAATCAAGTAACTCCAAACTAGTACCCACATGTTCATTAAAGGTTAATTGCAAAGAATGGAGTAAGGGATAAAAGATGGGAAGGATTGACTCAAGCAAGTCTCCACCCAACAAGTTGAATTTGGCGACATTATGATTCATGATACATGTAGACATGTAGGATTCCTCCAACCAAAATTCAATTTTGTAATAGAATTTACATTGATTAACAAAGGGCTATTGGAAGGGAATATAAATTGAGTGACATACCTAATGAGACTCATAAATGAAATTTCCATGCAATATACCTTGTGATGTAGTCTCGGAGTGGGTGCCACCATTCATTATAGGGGTTGAAGTAAGACAATGAGCACCTGACATGACCATCGGTTGAAATTGGAGTGCCTCATTATCCAGGAAACCCCCCCAGGTTCGCATTTTATATATCCCATGTGCTCAGAGGAGATATGATGTATGATTATTTGAGGGAAACATTGATATAAAGATGACTCCAGTTCTTCTTCTATAACATCATCAAAAACATGTGAGGAGTGTTGGAGTATTAAGATAACACCCAAGGATGATTGATGCATTTTACCTTGAGGATTAACATGTAATTATAGAGCATATTGAGATGACAACATTTCTTGGACTAGATCAATGTTTACTATGCCTTGTATGGTGATGGGTTGTTTGTTCAATGTGGCTTTTTCGTGTGGACCATGAAATTTGTTATGTTTTTCATACTTTAAATTTTGTGTTGTTAAAATTAGAGATTTACGATTGCAAAGGATCAACGAATGATGGGTTAGTACTCACATTTGAATCTAGAACAACAAAATAGTCATAAAAAATAGAGTCATCATGATAAAATTGTGATTCCATGTGTTCCAAAATTTCATATTACAAAGGATTGATAACACTATGCATCATGGATGGATTGTCATTAAGAGAGACCATTTGATCGATCAAAGTTGGGCACTCTTCTTGTTATGGTTTATCATTCAGTGTTTTATCATTGAAAGAGTAATGTGAAGGCTACATTGCATGATAAATAGGTGAATGATCATGCGAGTGATTATCATCATATAGATTTGTGTAAAGTGAATGAATATCTTTATATTTTGAAAATGAAGATATTTATTAAATAATAGATTCATCACATACCAGAGTATGTTCATGATTTTATAAAGGGGAGATAGTGGATGGTTCACACTCCGGGGCAAAGGGGATTAATATTTATAATAAGGATTCCCCCGTGGCTTTGTCAGAGTGTTGGCTAGAGATCGTGTACCCCCTATCCTTCGTGGTTATATATAAATCTTGTGAATGAGATTTTATTTAAGTGCCCATATCACACCCTTCAGGAGCAAAGACGAGAAATAAAAACCAATTGAATATTTCTTAGTCTGAGGGTTTGTCACTTTTAGGAAATCTGCGATAAATATGCATGATTCTTTGAAATAAATAATCCACATACTCATTTCCAAGCCTACAGATTTCCATGAGTTCATTAAAGAGATCATCATTAACATAACCTACATGAGCAGCGATAAAGACTTCCATGAATTGTTTCCAACTATGTATTGATTTCACTGGAAATGTCCTAAACCAATATTTAATTCACCCTTCAAATGTGAGGATAAACAATCAATAGACTTCATTGTCCCGAACAATCTTAAGATTATGTCAAGTGATGTTAAATTGATTAATATGCCTGAATGCAGAGACATGCCCTTCACCATCGAATTTGGGGTTTGACAAGAGATTAACTTTCTTGACTAAGATCCCCATGGTGGGTCTCAGAAGAATCAAAGGGTCATCCCATACAAATATAGAAAGAGGAATCATGGGTTGGTTAATAGTTAAGTGAGATGACTCCACATGGGCAAGCTTGTTGTATGCCCTCCTTCTAGCACCAATTCTGCTGACGTGGGAAAAATATATATTTTTCAATGGCATGGGTTAACCCCTATAAGAGGTCCCAATTAGACCTATCACCGTTTGGAATAGGGAACCCATCCAAATTATGGCCCGGAAACCATTTATGGTTTTGGTTTTACTAGTTGAGGCCTAGTCCACCAATGAAGGTTTCTTAAGCTAAAGTATGAAATGTAGATAATCTAATATGCATGCATCCTAGCTAAACTAAGGAAACCGGAAAATAAACATAGAACCATCCATGGTCCTATTGAGGGCCCGGGAAACAATTCACACAGAGAAAAGAAAATAACATGAACAAACAACTATGAACACAAAGTAATATAGCATTTAAGAAATCATTTATAGTTATACGCCCACGAAATTAGACAAACATTCTCCAAAGAACATAAATAAGAAAGCATCCATCATACATAAGAATAGTCTACAACATGAAGTACATTCTTACACAACCTGAGTGTTGAGGAAAACGCAAAAGAATAGTCCACAATACATCCAACATGAGAATCAAAGATCTCGAGAAAGTAGCTTGGCCAAAGCGGCTTCTCCTCATTAAACATTTCCATAATAGTACATGAAAGCTCCAAGGAAGGCTTCTCAATTTTAGTTAACATTGTATTCCCAAAATAGTTCAAAAAATGTGCAATACTTGAAGAGACAAAAATCCCTTTACTTGGATACAATTCTAGTATTTATTGAAGTTCAATATGACTCTTGGCCTTCCACCTTCCTCTTAGAGCTTTCATTTTTCAACATTTTTCCTTATCCTCTTTGTAATGATGAGAGAACAAAGATGACATTTACATTTCAAATTTGTCTTTTAGCGCTAGTGGGCCATCCTAGATTTAAACTATAGTGTGTATCTCCCACCGTAATGAATGTCTTGGACATTGGGAGATTCGATCATCATAGGATTCAAACTCCTTCTTCATCCATTTGAGTTTGATTCCCTTCATTGCTCACTGCTATTGTGACAATTTATTTCATTGTCAATTCTTTATTATTGTTGGTTGTAGATTTCATTGTGAGGATGTTGAGTACGACCTCCTCTCGACATTGGTACCTAGAACCATATCAACATGAAACAGATCAGTGACATCAGAGTAACCTCGAAATAAAATGTTATAACTAATCACTTGAAACCATATAATTGAAACATTAACTAAACGAGAATTCGTGTATGTTTCCCTGAGTTTGGTTCACGTTTCCTCTACTCACAGTTGAGGTGTTGTGTTCTCCCAATGATGTTGACGAGGCGTTGAATATCTTATTCCTAGAAAAATCCAATAGTTGGTGAGAAATTTCTCAAATCATATAAATCAGAAGTAATTTTAGATCTCAGAAAGACCTTTCCAACGGCATAAAGAACGCACGAAATGGGCACATGAGTCAAAAGTTATGGCCTAAATGTGAAAGGTAGTTTGGTAGGGTCCTGTCCAAGTTCTGGATCATCTTGTGGGTACTCCTCGTCTGTGTACTAGAGAATTTCAAAGGAAATCCTCTGGTATGAACCAGAGGCCATCAAAGGAAATTTTTTGGGATGGAATTTTCAAAAACATTTGCATCTCTCTCACGTGTTACTTAGTTTTCATAGGCTCCAAAAAGTGGTATGTTTTTTATGTTTTCCCAAGTTGCATGCCCACACCTTTAGAAGGAACAATGACATTACCAAAAAAAATTCTTTTCTAGAAAATGTATCTAGATTTAAACTTGGGCCAAAACCATAGCTGCTCCCAAAGCCACCTCTACTTGAAACACTCATATCTCCAAACCCAAAATCAAACCTCATTGACTTTGTTGATTGTAATGATATCAAGCCTCCCTTTTTAGACTTATTATTTTCAATCCTGGTTTTATCACTCCCTCTTGCTTTCACTTAATTTGACTAAGAGAGGGTAGAAAAGTTTGACTAAGCATATCAGAGCTTATGTTTTATCACTCCCTCTTGCTTTTCAGCATACTTAGTATTTCAATAGTGTAAAAAGTGCACAATATTTCATCAATGCACTGACCAATTACCAAATTTACCTAATATGAATTAATGACATCCTGGAGAGTCCCATACTTAAGCCAATGAAAACCATGATACCATGCAACTTTATTATTTCCCATTGAATAATTTTAACTTTAAATAATCTTAATTTAATTTAAATAAAAATTATTAAAATTCAAAATTTAAAGCATGCTTTGCATCAAACACAAGTCAATTTGTACATGGACGCGAAACAAAGGATGTTGACTTATTACCTTGCTACAGGGAACTTCAAAGGTTCACAACTTACTCATATGATGTCCAATTGGGGTATTGCATTTTGCATCACGAAGAGCATGGGAGGCACTTTTGGTGAGCCAATTGATCATGCCATTCAAACATTTCATTAATGTAACAACTGACGATGTTGTTTTGGGATAGAAGTCCTTGGCGATTCATTTTGGCAGTTATATGCCCCAGATTTTGATTTCATCAACTACATTAGAATCATAATTGTGCAATTCATGCAATCAGACTGTTTTAGTGATGAAACAATACTTTGACGAACACCAAAAAAATTCTCTCAACGGATTTTTTTAATGGAATCTTGGGTCTTAGTTTTAATGTGGCTTCACGAGAATAGATTTTTGTCAATTCATATGCCATATGTGTTGTATATGCTCTTGTTTCATCCATTGGAACTGAGGTAACTTGTTAGTGGCATAGAAATATAAATCCATGAAAAAGGACAACTGATGTTTGAAGTGCTTAACACTTCTTAGGAGATGGGAGGAGAAATTTTCTTCTAAGATGCATTTCAAAGCCAACGCAAAACTTACAGATGTTGCAATTAACCCATATGATGATAGACAATGCTTTCACAATCATGGTTCAATCATAAAATCAAGAATCACAAAGTAAGCAATCTAGTATGTAATGTACAATGGAAGCTACTGGAGACACAAATAGATTTAATTACAGTTGAAACATGAAGTAGTGTTGCAAGCACACAACAACCTCCCAATTTTCTTGTCTTAGAGTCTCTCCAAGACAAGAAATTGGACCACCCTCCAATTCATCCTACTAGGACCTTTGCTCTCTCTATTTCGTGTAAATGACTAATCCCAAGTGTTCCTCACACTCTCCCACCTTATCATTTGTAGTTCATATCCTAATCACTACTACCCGACGATCCACACTTCAGAAAGTCCCCTCTTCTTGTGCTAACACATAGCATAAAGATGCATGTATCCTTTCTTCTACCTCCACATTGGCGCACCCATGATTTCTTCACCAATACATAATCCACCTCCCTTCCAACTTGGATTACACATGAGTGTGCCTCCGCTAAACCTCACTACATGTGTTATTATCACCTATGAAGTGTGCATGATCACGTTGGCACATTAGTAGTGTTCACACGATTATCTTCACCATACACATGCCTTTCACTAGCTAACTTTCTTCCACTCATGTCGATGCATCGCATATCGGCATCCCTCTCCCCTTTCTCTTTGATACACTACATATCAACGAGGTTCATACCCCCTCATCTGTGCATTGCATGTTGACAAGTTTCCCTCTTTTATCCTTGATGCACTAGCAGAAGTATGTCGACTCCTCATCATCATCGAGCACATCAACGATGATTTTCTTCCTCTCGCCAATGTTAAGCAAGTCATCAAGGCACACCTTCGTCGTAAGGACTATCTTATCTTCCTCTTGGATCGGATCCTTATTGCTATGCCATGAATGAATTTCCTATCATTTCTGATGACTAAGCTCTCCACACCTATATGGAAAACTGATGACTAGTACCTACCATGCCTAACCTGCTTTATACCACATTTGTAATCAAGTTTGTCTATGTCGCCAGTAGCTTGCATTCATGTACCATATCAACTTTTTTTATTTGCGCCTCTTGATTTTATGACTAACCATGAGCATGAAAGTGTTTTATATCATCAGATGGGTTAACTGAAGCATATGTAGATCTTGTCTTGGCTCTGAAATGCATCTTAAAGGAAAATTGGTCACCTTGGCTCTAAAACGATGTTAAGCATCTCAAATGTCAATTGGTTGTTTTTGCAAGTTTATAATTCTATTCTACTAACACATCACCTTAGCTTCAATGGATGAGAGAATATCCTATATAGCATAGATCACACAGGAGCTTATGGAATCGAATTCTAGAGAAGTAGTAGCAAGAACGAGGCCCGAACTTTCATTTAAAAATGTCCTTGCTCTCAATTTTTGGTACTATTCAAGGTGAATTTGCAACTCCTAAAACAGGCTAGTTATATAAATTACATGATTAATATTCCAATGCAACTGACAAAATCAAAATTTGAGGTTTGGAAGTGCCAAAATGATCGCCAAGGATTTCCTATCAAGCAAGCCCCATTAACCGTGGCCATCATTAAAAAATGGATACATTCAAATTCTTGAATAACATATTCAGTTATCTTAATAGAAGATTCTCTTTGACCTCTCTATGTTGAAAAAAATAGCACCTCAATCAAACGTCGTATGAGAAAGTTATGGTCTTTCGAACACAAGCTCTTGTTGTTTCTTGTTAGTAAACGAACACTTAGAAATTATGTCAAATTGTCTTCCTTCATACCAGGGGAGATGAAGGGAACAAGTTCAATTTATACCATAAGAGTTCATCAAAAGTCCTCAATTTGACATCAGAGGATTTCTCATCAAATCCTTTGAAAGTTGTTGAAATATCCTATGAATCCATCGGAGCAGTTCCCATGAACTCCTCTAATACAAAGCGGAGGAGTTAGTTCAAATTCCTTTGATACAAAGAGAAGGAGTTATTTAAAACTCCTCTGATACAAAGTGGAGGAGTTATTTCAAATATCTATGATACAAAGTGAAGGATTTAGTTCAAATTCCTCCAATATAAAGTGGAGCAGTTCCCATTAACTCCTCTAAAACCTACAAAACTGTCCTCCGTAAATTGGCCATAACTTTTGACTCGGGTGTTAGTTGTTCATTTTCTTTATACTATTGGAAAGGTATTTTATAGATATACAACTTCCTAGATATATGATTTGAGAAACTCCTCACCCATGGCATACATTTTTTGGATTAATTTTTGGAACCTTGTTAACAGCCCCAAAGAACACCACACCTCAACCGCACGCAGACAAACCATGAATCAAACTTAGGGAAGCTTATACGAAGTCTTGATTACTTATATTTCCATTTTATGGGTTCAAATTCTTGTTCTAATAGTTTATTTAAGTATCCCTCTGATACCACTCATCTGCAATATGTTTAATAGTGCCAGGTATTGATGTCAAAGAGGAGGACACACTCAACATCCTTATAGTGTGATCTACATCCAAGGACAATAGAGAATTAAGGAAAACATCAATTATCATATGAGAAGGAAATAGTGAAAGGAATCTAATTAAAATGGTTGAAGATTAGGTTTGAACCCCATCATGATTGATTATCAAACTTGGATAACCAATATGTTCCAATGTCCAAACTAGTCATTATGGTGGATGAGAGGAACTATAGCCAAAATCCGTTATGTCCCACCAGTGCTAGAAGACAAATTTAAAATGTAATGACTATCTTTGTTCCCTCATCATCATAAAGAAGATAAGGACAAACATTGGTAAGTGAAAGGTCATCGAGGTAGGCAAAAGGTCAAGAGTCATGTTGAACCCCAATAAATACTAGAATTGAACCCAAAGAAAGGGATTTTTGGCTCTTCAAACATTGTACATTTATGAACTACTTTGGGAATACATTGTCAATTAAAATTGAGAATCCACTCCTTGGATCTTGGATGCATTATTGTTGAAACTTTTAATATTGAGAAGCCCTCACAACCAGCTTTTGATAGAGAGGAAAACTCACATGCGTGATTGTTTTACTCTGAACTATTTCAGGTGGAATGTACAATGTTCACATGGGTTGTAAGAACATATTTTCTAATAGACTATTTTGATTCATTATATGTTGTTCTTGAAATTTTGTTATTTTGTCTTATGTTATTTGTCATTATTACATGAGTTGTTGATGTATGCAGAGATATTATCTAGAATTTTTGGTTATGTATTTGTGTGCATGTGTTTCTAACTCTGCGCCTTCATGATAGTTATCTAATTGTGGTTTTAAGTAGGGTTACTTTCATTATAGCTCATGTGGTTATGATAATTTTCTCCTGGCTAAGCTAGGACAAGTTTAGAGAAGATTATATTTCTTCATTTACATAGTGTGATCACTGAAATTTCATCCACAAATGGTTACAGGAATATAGCATCTTCAAACAACTATTAGTTCACCCATGGACCAAAATTACCAAAAATCATTTCCAAAAGGTCCAAAACTATACAACCAGTTATAAAATCAAGACGCACTATGACTATACAGAGCGTGTGCGCACATGCGCCATCAAGAAATGCAGGAAAAGTGCACATGTGCACGATGCGTGACTGTGGATGCTAAAAGATTGAGAACGGTGCATTTATGATGTTGGTCGACCTCCCACCCACTTCTGGTTCATCTTCCAAGTCGATTTGACATCCAAATCTCGGCAGGATCCGGCTGGGTGGTTGTTCAAAGACCTAAAGGTGCTCTAAACAACCCCTTTTCACACTAAAAGATGGTTGCACAATACCTCAAAGTTGTGCTATAAAACAAGTCCATGGGTGCACTACATCTTCAAAGAATTCATTTTCAAGGTTATGTTGTTGCTATTCTCTTGGGGAAACCTCTTTTCTCATCAAGAGAATACTAGCACCATTCCATTTGGGCAATCCAAATCACCTTTTGAGTGGGTTAGCTTGGGATTCTTTCACCATTTCTTTCAAGTTTTCAAGTTGTAAGAAGAGCTCAATATTGGGGGTCCAAGAGCCCACCCTTGGAGGAAGAAGGGACCCAAAGTCCCCTTTCTCTTTGGTGTTTTCTTTTCACTAATACAATCCTTTCCATTGGTGACATGAGTCTCGTTTGTTTTTTGTTCTTATGTCCTTGTGCACAATAGTTTAATTGTTTTTTCCTTTCCTAGTTTAATTCTTAGCTTAGTCTTTTATGTTTATTCTTCTAACCCTTTCCTTTACTACTGTCTTACTTAGCTAACCCAACTAAGCTTGTAAGCACCTTTGTCTTGCTCATTTAGGTGACAAAAGAGGTGAAACAGATTGGTGACTCCACTGGGGAAAGGTATCAATTTCCTACCCCATTTGGGTTATTTTAGCCCTTAGTTTTACTTATTTAACCTGTAGGTACCATAACCGGCCCAAAACGACCTGCAAAAAATCAAATTCAAAGCTGAGTTGAGAGAATTCCATCCAGAATTTTCTTCATGGTTGTGTGACAGTTGTGCACGGGTTTATTGGCCCACAGTCGTGCATCGTGTGCATGTGCACCAAAATCATTGCATTACTCAGTGCCTTCTATGCACCTGCACTCAAAATTCTTTTTCAGTTCGCGCATTGGCACTCAGAGCGCCTCTGTCTAGTCTAAAACCTGCGCACCTGTGCAAAAAAGCACACATTGTAAGCTTTTTTATGATCTGTTGAAGGCCAATAACCTTTTTAAATATGATTCCATGCATGTTGTAATATGCACCACACTTACATTCCCTCTCATATAAAGGGATTAGTCAAAACACATAGGCACTTAGGGGTTAAAAATCATTATTTTTGCTTTTTTTTCTTTTTATTTCGCCAAATGGATGGCTTGCTTTGACTAAAAGTTGGAATCATTCTACATCACATATAAAACTTGCATTGGGACTAGAAATTGGATATCAAATGTTGAGTATGATCTTCTCTCGCACTCCAAAGCGATCTTGAGAATCAGAAAGAGGTTGAAAGACAATTTCATCTCCCTTAAAAAGATAAAATTTTTAGGAGAGGAGAATAGCCCCCTCGGGACTCCTCTTAGTTTATTTTTCAAAACACATCTCAAGATTGTAATGGGCCCATACATGCCCACATGCTACAAAGGTAGGATAGTGTTGAAATTTACTTTCTTAGATTAAATCACTAGGGAAGTTTAAAGGTTTTGTAATGGGCCCATACATGCCCACATGATCACAATCTAGGATAGTTTCAAAGATTTCTTAGATTAAATCACATTAGGGAGTTAAAGGAATAGTAAAGGACCCACATGTCCACATGCTAGCTTCCTAGGGACTTTTGAATTCTACAAGGTTGTACCAATGACATTTAGTTAAATAGGTAATCAAAGACTTGTAAGGACCAAGTGAAGTCCACATGCAGCAAGGTGACACCTAATTCATTAAACAAATGTCACACTTTCACTCATTCACACACAAAAGTCACTTCTCACTCACATAGTTTTCATCTCGAAGCATGGAGGTTGAAGTAAGTTTCCTCCAAAGGGATTCTGAAACACCCCACCCTTTTCTTGACGAAACTATTGACTCCCACTTAATTTCAACGAGATTAGCTCACACCCCCAATCTCTCAAACAACCACATCTAAAAAAATTCTAAAAACTCACTAAGTTTTCCTCCACAGGAGGTGCCAAAAGAAATATTTTATTCTAGGTATGATTTCGGGGATAGGCATCCAAATAACTCCCCGTTATCTGGTTCTCACATTTTCAAAACAATAGAAGTTGTCAAATAGGGAACTTTAAATCCTCCAAGTCAAGTGTTCCTAACACCATAAGGAAGGGAGATACCCGTGAAGGTTTGAAGGCCAAGGTCTAGTTGTTTTGTGCATCCCCCCTTGAGGCACCCACCTCTTGGATGGGATCCAACACGTGACCCATTTCTTAGGCCAAAAATATAAATGTCGCACTTTGACCAAGGTACCTAGTGACCAATTTTTAGGACATCTACCCAGGTGGCAATTGTGGAATGCAATTGTACCTTGATCGGATTTTGTGTGGATATTGAGAAATATCGCCAATTCTTTTGGGATATTCCCCCTCTACCCCTCATTATAACTGATTTCTTCATCCTTCACTAGTTTTTCTTCTAGTGGCTTCAGACCCCACTAGCGAGTGCTATCGGAAGGTCCAGTGCTATTTTGAGAGGAAGGACATTATGTCTTTTAGGACACGAGCATTTGTTTTCTTTGTTACCCCACACAAACAAAATCCACCTATCCACATATATGCTTCTTTATCAAAACACTTTATGTATGATGCCTTTCTGATTACATTTGATTTGGATATATATCGTGTAAAGTTCAAAAATTGTAGCAAAAGCTCTTGTTTATTTATTTCTCTCACCACCATTCACACACATTCACTCAGCTAGTTGGACATCATAGGGGACCCATAGAACCCCCGTCATTCCAGACGCTTTCTAAATCTCCCTCCTATTCTAGGGGGAGTTCCTAGTCTTGCCAACTCATCGGCTCCACCTTCTCACACTCCTGTGAGTGCCACTGTCTTGGGATTATCTTTGCTTGGTTCCACCTTACTTGGGTCCTATTCCCAAGGTCCACCTTCCACTCACTCTCCTTTACATGGAAGCAGGGGGCCAACTTCCTCTCAATGGGGAAGTACAAACCCACCTAGTCCCCTCGAAGGGTCAGGTACTCAAAAAACTCACACTATAGCCAGAACTAATCCTATGCCACCACCCCATATGCCATATTTAACTTCCCTCAACATACCAAATCTGACTAAACTCACCAATGATCCCATATTTCACAACCCCACATGGCTTGCAATGCCTACCAAACTCCCTTCAGACATCCCCAAGTTTTAAGGAAAAGAAGGAGATGATCCTGCCAACCATATCATGACATTTCACCTATGGTGTTCTTTGAACAGCATCATGGACGATTCCATCCAATTGAGGTTATTTCAATGTACACTCACTGGCCCATCCGCCAAATGGTATGTCGAAGAAAAATCTGGGTCCCATGCAACTTTTGAATCCTTGGCAAAAGAATTTTTGACCTTCTTTCAATTACCCATTCGTCATGACAATGGCCTTGAACTACTCTCAGATTTCAAAAAAAATGCCTCTACACATATTGTTAACCACATCCATGAATGGCATCGGCGATTTATCCTCTGCAAAGTTGATGCTACCCCCCAAAAGTGTCTCAATTGGTTCCTCAAATCACTTGTTTCCCTCCTTTCCAAAGATGTGGCCACCACCTTCCTCCAGACTGAAGAAGAATCCATTAGCAAGACCCAATAGTTTGAACTCATCTACACCCAGTCTGAATACCTATACACGGTACTCCCATACACCCCAAGACCCATTCCATTTGGCTAAGAAAAACCTGGGATGTCTCACTCAGCAGACAGATTGATTGGTAACACTACACACCACAACCCACTGCCTCAACAACCACCCATGTATGGCACACCTCAATATCCACCGGCATATGGAGGAATCCCTTATTATCCCCCTCCCCCTTATCAACAACCATACCTTGTTGCCCTGCCTCCACCTATAAGTGGACCCCCGTCGGCACCCCTAAACCACCCACCTATCCAACCAAGTGTCGGTACTCCCTCCACCTCAGCCTATACCCTAAACGCTAGTGAAAGCACCACACCCTCCTATGTACCTTATGGAGCATCGCCTCAAAATAATCCATACTTTCCATTTTCTTTCCCCCCACAGCTTATGGCTCCACCACAAGGACCACCACACGCTAGAGTTAATTTTGTTCAACCCTCTTCCATTCAGCAATATCAAAATTTTGAACAGTTGAACATGGTAAATCCACCCCATCAATCGAACAATACCAGAAAGAAAGGAAAAAATTAGAACAATAATAATCTGGGACCAGGAGGAAACCATAACCAACCCCATCAGAACCAGTCTGTCGAAGGCAACCAAAACTAGGGGAATCAAAACCCCCAAGGGGGAAATAACAAAAAACGTCAAGGAAGGAACAACAACAATGTTAGGACCACCTTCCCTTGTGCTCTTTGCGGTGAGTTTGGTCACTATACTCACCATTGCCCCCAAATCATTGACTTTAAGCAGATGAAAGATTTTGTGAATGGACCATGTCCCTCAGCACCTCCTGCACCTCAGTAGGCCCCACAACCATATGTGCAGCAACTCCCCCCCCCCAGCTGTACTATAAAACCCCATCCCACACCAAGGGGTCATAAATACACTACCAGACATTCAGCCTACCCCACCACAGTTGGGACAGTATCCCAATACGGGCACCTCTATCGATCGCACTATCCGCCTTACCAGTGAGGAATAAGTCCTTATGTAAATGTGCAATCGTCAGTATAGCACACCCCATGAATCTACTCCCACCTTCTCAAAATAAATTCCAGTCATAACTGGACCCCCTCTCATAATTCCTCACCCTAATACTGAAACCCCCCTTCATATTCCTCGCATCCCATTGCGCAGGAATGTCCACAATCCTCAACCTAGGGTAGCTCATAATTAAAGTTCATTCAATGACTTGGCACAATCTCTGGCTACCATGTCAGTCTTATAAGTCCTTCAAACTTGTCCCACCCAGTGGAGGTCCTTACTTTCTTCCCTGGAAGCATTCGATCCTGTCGATACCTGACTCATCACATTTGACCTCGACAGCGGAGAACCTCGCCTCCCCGCTCTTATTTCTTTTCAAATCCTTGTAAAAATTTGAAACATTACAATTCATCGATGGATCATTGATGAAGGTGCATCCACCTGTATCATGTCCAAATACGTATGGTAGAAACTTGGTTCCCTCGAACTCATACCATCTACCATTACCTTAAGAGCCTATGATAGCAGGCCCTCATCCCTCGAAGGACTCTTCCAAAATGTCCCCATTGAGCTCAGGGGAAAAACCATTTTGATTGACATTGAGCTTATCGATGCCCTGCTCAACTACAATATCTTGTTTGGGCATAGCTACATGTATGCCATGAAGATTGTCACCTCTTCTGTGTTCTGAACCATTATGTTTCCCCATAATGGAAATATCATTACCATCGATCAAGTATCACATTACGAGCCTAACCCTTCATCCAACATCGATAACATCCTCCCTTTTATCCACACTAATCCCGATGCCTATCCACTCATTGAGATGGCCCCCAAAATCTTCAAAGACCCATCCTTTCTAGGGACATACCATGGAGCACCACCGCTCCTCCATCCCTCAGCACAAGTATGTGTCATATCCTCCAACGGAACGATAACTGAAACTAACCTCCCTCCCACCGAGGCCTCTTTCATCCCTGATGTCCCACTAGTCATAGAACTTATCCCTCAGGAATCCCCTAGAACTAATTCAACTCAACCCATTCATGATCTTCCCCAAGGCCAGATCCTAATTTGGGAAACAATCCCCCAAGCCATTACCCAAATCCATTTCTTTTACCCCCCACTAGGTGTACAAGCTTTCCAGGTCATTGCAACGCTTACCCTTCCTAATATGGTGTTGGAAATCCTAGTTTGGTATTTACATCCACCTGAGATGGTTCCTTAACCATCCCTCCCTCCCCAAACAGAAAGAATCCCAATGCAAATTCCCATACTCACTCCCACCATACCCCCTACACCCCCACTCACTAACCCCCCTGCTACAGATGGGGGTAGGAGAAAGAAGAAGGAGCCCACAACTCCACTTCCCCCACGCTTCCAACCTCCTTGCGCACTATGTGAGAAAGAGGGACACCCCACCAACAAATGCCCATCTCTACCTCATCCCTACCAAATACAAAATTGAATGTCACAACTATACAAAATGGGCTCACCAGCCCATATCAAATACACAACTACATATCTAGCAGCCCTCAAGGCGCCTCTAGTGATCCAACACTATATCCTCCCTCTGGCAGAGGTACCCCACCAGCTCCAAGTCCCTCAAGTCCTAGAGGCAACCATCCAGGCATCGCAACTTTGGCTACAGCTACTCTGCGGATCAAGGTTCGTGACTCTACCAATAGCCCAATACACTGCTCCAGGATCCCCTCATCCTGGATCCACACCCACATCCTCTCAGGCATTCCCTATAGAAATTCCTCTAGTCAGCAGTGGAAATCATCAAACTCTCCCCCAGCCTCAGTCGGAGGATCATGTGACGGCCCTGCCCCGGGGTCATCATAACGACGTCTCTAGGCCACTCTACCATCATCATTGGGCCTCACCCAAACATCCTCACAACGTCTCCTCTCCCCTTCTCGCAACTCTCCCAGCGGTGGTCTCACAGGCCCCTGGTGGGCTAGTGCTCTAATCAGCTCGACCTCTCATCCTTGTGGTCCCACATCTACACAAAGAAACACATGATAGCATCAACATCCATACAAATATCAACCATATGCTATACTATCTAAAAAACAAATCAACAAAACCAACACATCATACCTCGACGATCAAATACCTCTCTCGGAGGTAATATCATCTGAGGGTCATCACAGAAATCTACCCCACTGTATGGAAACTGCAATATGATATGTGGCATATGATGCCACACCTGTGCAGCCTCGACCATGAAGTAGTGGCCACCCTCCCCACCCCCATGACAAACCAAAATCATCAACCACCATCGCAGTCACAGCTCTCGCACTCCTGGCGGGTCTAACAAAACTCTTGGGTGCAACATCGACACCCTCTCTAAAAACCAAGCCACTAGGATAGATCCAAAGGAAAAATCCCCTGAATTAGCCACTCGACACCTGGTGAGCTGTCCCACCATCTTGGCATGTAGCATCAAACCCCAGGCGAAATGCTCACCCCCTAGTGCCTGTTGCATGATCCTTAGCTGGCCACCACTGATATGTTGAGTTGCGAGTGACCCATACACTTTCACAACCATCACTGCCATACAATGATGTACCAGGGCATCTATCACCCCAATCCTCACCACTGACCCAGACATAAAATCCTCTCTCGAACAATATGTCTGGGCAAGGGTAGCCAACTGCCCCTCTCCAACTACCACTAGCTTGGTCGGCAACAGGGTTCCCCAAAAAGGGAGCCCAGTCAAGAAATAGAAATCCTCCTCAGCAAAGAATGCCAAGTGCTCCCCATGCACAATAAAACACTGCAACTCTGGACTCCACATCGAGATCAGGAATTGTAGCGGATACTCCTGTGTTCTCAACAATGGGTACTCAAAAAACTTCAGCAGCCCACAGGCTGCCAAAGCACCATGAACCATCGTCTCCTCATCCCTCACAGCCTCCCTCAGTTGGGCCCAATCTCTCTCTCTCCAATGGATCGGCATCGTCCCAAATGATCACTTGCATCGACATATATAGTACTTGATCAGCCATCACAAAAACACCAAAATCTCCCCCCCCAAAAAAAGGGGGAGATAAGTTTTCTCACCCTCAGCTTTGCCTCAAAGGCATAATTGTTTTACCCATAGGAGTGCACCCATGCACACCTATTTACCCCACAGTCACGCATGTATGCGTTCCTGTTAATCCCACAAGCATGCATTCAGTGCATGCATGTTCAATACACAGTTGCACACTCATGCACAACTGTTAGCAACACAGCTACGCACATATGCGCGACTGTGTTTCAGACAAGCGCGCACCCCATGCGTGCATGTTTTCCCAAATAGTGCAGCCCCCCTACACGGTTGTGCCCATTATAGCCGCACATTCATGCGTGGGTTTCCATCGATCACCCATGGACTTGGGGGGGCACAACCCTAAAAATCCATTGTACGGCCATCTGTACGGTCCTACCCGAAAATTGACACCTAACTACTGTACAAAAGGATGTGACCACTAACCTGACTCTCGCACCTCCTGGATCAACTTCCTCGCACTCCTGGAATATCTGAATCTTCTCTGCAATATCCTCTCTAACCACTATAGAAGCAAGTACAAATGAGGTGGCGATGTGGGCCCCAGAGCTCTATATAGATCCTTTTTTCCAAACTTCCAAACTCAATTCTGGGAGCTCCGAGCATCCATTTTTCGATCCATCTTCAACCACGAGATCAGCACCCCGTCATCTACATCAAGACAGTCCCTGGGAAATTTTTCATCCTTAGCCCCCCTGGGGAGCCATTTTTCCATACCCTATTTAGGTACGCATGCTCATGTTCAAAATTATCAAATAAACGATTATATGTTCGATTATCTTCAAATATTTGTTCACGTCGGGTATTTGGTTGTCATGAGTGTAGGTACTTGGTCATCACACACCAGGGCAACCCCTTTAGGTATATAATCGACACTGGCATGTAATCATTCCCTCTAAATCTCAATTGCATCTCCAGTCACACCCTCTGAAATTTTCCTTTAGGGTCCCTATATCCGGCTATGCATTACTATCACCTCCACTGCATTTTGGGTACTGTCACCTGGTAGCACTCTCCCCCATATGATTTGTCCCATTCATAGCCCCACTTGGCACTTTGACACTCATGTTATTTCAACTTTAGGGATGGGAGTCCCAATAGTCTTACATCATGTTGCAAGTCAGCCACATACTCCTTCTCCTCATTTTTCTAGCCTACCCAACGGACGCCCAGGGCACTTCCTCATGGTTTTATTTTTTACTGCACTCCCGCAGCATCATTTACCATCCATTTCATCCATCGTCGATTTTCCCATCTTCAAAGTTCCCTCCATACATTTACCTACTACAGAAACCCGCCTATTGGGCCCCAACCCCCCACTTGTTTTTTAAACCAACTTGCACCATCCTCAGGCCAAGCCATCTAACATTGGGGCACCCATTTCTATATCTTCATTATTATCGCCACTAATGTTTTTAATTCTTTTTGTAATTAATCCTTTGTTTCCAGCATTTTACATATCTTTTTCTCGTCCCCTTTGGCGACCTTCTTCCTTTTTTGCAAACGCAACCCATGTCGCCCTTGTTTGGGGCATTCCTTATCACCTACGCTTGTTGACATCATCCATAAAATTTTAGTATCCCAGAGGCCACCTACCTCTTCTCTCTGATTTTATTCACTTTGTCCCACCTCTGGCACAACTTATCCCATGTCTTGTCGTCCCCCTGACACTCGACCTAGTTGAACAGTTGCAGCCACTTATACTTCGCATATATTCCCAACCAAGGGAAGTCTTGAGTCTCCACACATCTTGACTTTGTTCATGTACCTCCTCAGTTCCTGACCTCACCTAGTGGATTTCACGAAGCTTGTTGCTTCTTGGAGTCACATCTCCCCTTTTGTCGACATCAACATAGTTTCCAAAAGGGCAATAGTATCTTGACTCTCATTACCTTTACAATGAGGAGTCTCAAATGGCACAGGGAGAACCATCATTGCTCTATGTTGTCATTGACCCCCATAACATTCGACTTCAACACTTTCTCATGTTAGGATGGGTCTTACTTTGTGACTATTGCAGTTGTTTTTTATATTTTACAAAGACCTCTGAACTTTGTTGGGCTGTCAATGCCCATAGAATCCATGATACTTCTTACAGATGTCATTGCCTACTGTTCAGAGTATCATTCCTCATCAGAATTTTCCTCTTCCTTTATCAAAACCACCCCCGAGGGCACTGCAGTTTTCTACAACAACACACAGTTTCAGTTACTGTACAACACCCGGTTTTTTTAGTTACATGACACGAGCATGGGGCATGCCCGCATCGTTTGTACACAATTTATTTTCGACACCTTGTGAAAAGTTGGGTCCTACAGGTTCCCTTCTCCCCCCAATGGGTCACTCTTGATACTCTCACTATCACTCTTTCTTACAACAGTACTCTCAGTAGAAGAAACATTGATGAATTTCAGTTATCCGTATGCTCCTAACCTCATCCATTAGGAGGCATTTGTTATCACTGAAATTTCGTCTGCAAATGGTTATAGGAATCCAACATCTTCAAACAACTATTAGTTCACCCATGGACCAAAATTACCAAAAATAATTTCCAAAGGGTCCAAAACTATACATCCAGTTATAAAATCAGGATGTGTTATGACTATACAGGGTGCGTGCACACATGTGCATGATGTGTGATTGTGGATGCTAAAATCCGCACACACCTGAGAACGACGCATTTATTATGTTGGTCAGCCTCCCACCCACTTCTGGTTCAGCTTCCAAGTCGATTTGACATCCAAATCTCGGTTGGATCTAGCTGGGTGGCTAGTCAAAGACCTAAAGGTGCCCTAAATAGCCCCTTTTCACACTAAAATCTAGTTGCACAATACCTCAAAGTGGTGCTATAAAACAAGGCCATGGGTGCACTACATCTTCAAGGAATTCATTTGCAAGGCTATGTTGCTGCTATTCTCTTGGGGAAACCTCTTTTCTCATCAAGAGCATACTAGCACTATTCCATTTGGGCAATCCACATCACCTTTTGAGTGGGATAGCTTGGGATTCTTTCACCATTTCTTTCAAGTTTTCAAGTTATAAGAAGAGCTCAATCTTGGGGGTCCAAAAGCCCTCCCTTGGAGGAAGAAGGGACCCAAAGTCCCCTTTCTCTTTGGAGTTTTCTTTTCACTAATACAATCCTTTCCATTGGTGACATGAGTCTTGTTTGTTTCTTGTTCTTGTGTCCTTATGCACAATAGTTTATTTTTTTTTTCCTTTCTTAGTTTAATTCTTAGCTTAGTCTTTTATGTTTATTCTTCTAACCCTTTCCTTTACTGTTGTCTTGCTTAGCTAACCCAACTAATCTTGTAAGCACCTCTGTTTTTCTCATTTAGGTGACAAAAGAGGCCCAACACATAGTCTTCATCTACATCTTTCGTTTGATTATCCATCTATCACTCATCCTCGTCAGTGGACCGAGCTGAAACCAGTAAAATCAAATTGTGAATGATTTTCGGACCAGAGTTTGGATGGGTTCCCTATTCCAAATGAAGAGAGCTCTAATTGTAACTACTTACTGGGGTAACCCCTGCTTTTGACAATGGGTGATTTCACACTCATCAACAAAATTGGAGCTAGAAGGAGGGTCAGATGACAATCCTGCCGATGTGGAGTCATTTCACTTAACTTTTAACCAACACATGGCTCCTCTCTATACCTATGTATAGGAGAGCCCTTTGAGTCTTCTAATACCAACCAAGGGATTTTCATTCAAGATAGACAAACCTTTGTCACACCCCAAATTTGATGGTGAAGGGTATGTCTCTACATTCATGCATCTCAATTAGTTTGACATCACCCAATGAAATTTGAAGATTCTTCAGGACAATGAAACATGTCAGCTATTCATCCTCACATTCGAAGGGAGAATTAAATCCTAGTTTAGTACATTGCTAGTGAAATCATTTCATGGATGGAAACAATTTATGGAAGTGTTTATCGCTACTCATGAAAATTATGTATACGATAAACTATTTGATGAACTTGCAGAAATATCCATTATCAGAAACGAATCTGTGGATGATTACTTTCGAAGAGTCATGTAGATTTATTGCATATTTCCTGAAATTGACAAACCCTCGGGCCAAGAAATATTCAATTGGTTTTCATATCTCATCTCTATTTCTAAAGAATGTGATTTCTATGATCAAACTATCTCTCACCCACAAGGTTCAAATCTGACCTTGAAGTATATAGAGCACATAATCCCTGACCAACACTCTGATGTAGTTGTGGGAGAATCCTTATCAGAAATATTAGATCCCTTAGCCTTAGAA
Source organism: Picea engelmannii (assembly GCA_009831015.1). Taxonomy (NCBI): domain Eukaryota; kingdom Viridiplantae; phylum Streptophyta; class Pinopsida; order Pinales; family Pinaceae; genus Picea; species Picea engelmannii. The sequence goes on along the minus strand of ML811670.1, from coordinate 162,643 downwards.
TGTGAATCATTTACCACTTTCCCTTTAGAAAATCATGAATCTAATTTCGTCTATAATGAACCCCTCATTGAAAAAATATCATCATTTCTATAATCTAAATATTTACATTCCCTTTATACAAATATGTTTGGCGTTGATCACTCACATGAGCACCCACATGTTCATCATGCCATACACTCTTCACGTTTCTCTTTTAATTATGAAAAATTGAATGATAAACTACAACAACAAGATGAATTTCCATCCCTAATCAATCAATCATCCTTTCTCAATGGCATTCCATCCATGATGCATAATGTCATCAATCCTTTGCAATCTAGATTTCCAGAATGTTAAGAACCAAATATCAATATAGCATAGAAAAACCTCAGAAAAAGTACTCAACGCCTTGAAAAAGAGATAATTTCAGATAATAAGCCTCTTCGAGAGGGAAACCTCCTTTTACCCCACTTAAATGTTCAAGTACAAGAT
>ML811670.1:138725-158319 GCA_009831015.1 Picea engelmannii | reverse complement strand
ATAGTGTGCTATCATTTCTTCCATGAAAATTGTCCAAGTGACGAGTGATTTGCGAGAACAAAGCCATTGATACCAAACAAATTGATTAGGTTCTAAATATAAAGAAGCAATTTGTACCTTTTGTGTATGTGGCACATTATGGATATCAAAGAATTGCTCCATATGAAGTATCCATGTGATTGGGTCCTTGCTATCAAACTTCCTCATATCAATCTTAGGAATGTGGTTGGTCTTCAAACCAAAGTTTGAGTTTCTCCATTCTTGATTCACCTTCTTTGTTTCCTCATCATGAATTTCATGGGATGCATTTTCACTTTCGAGTGTCCTCTCTGTTATGAAATTTTTCAATACTTCCATGATCTCCCCTTTTAAGCCATCCATCTTAGTATCCAACTTAGCTTCTATTGAATCCATCAACTTAGCTTCCATTGAATCCATATTAGTATCCAACTTAGCTTCCATTGAATCCATATTCTTTTGTAGTTCATTTATGTCCATATGCACTTCTTCACCTTCATCAAGAGTCCAATTAGGATTTTCTGGAGGCTTATTTGGTGTAGAAGGTCCCTTTTTTGGTGGCATGTTGGCCAAGTATCACTTTTGAATATTGATTTTGAGGCAGTTCTGCTAGACAATATTTATTATATTCTATCTCCCAAGTTTCATCCCTTTGGGGTATGAAACTTTATTTTAGGTAGTTCTTTGATATTTCTTCTCTGCAATGCCACAGGTCTGATCAAAATTGGATGTGCCAAGTGGAATTTATGGTAACTTCCTCAAAACTTGCCTATTTTTGGCCTTTCCAGGAGATATCACTTGTATAGCATACCCCACACAAAATAATTGATATCAAATTTTGAAACTCGCACCCAACATACTATAGATTTTCCAAGATCCAATGAAACCAGTCCCACTCAATTTGGATACTCTAGAAAGAATTTATGATTGTTTTACCTAGAACACCTTCTTGAGACTAGTCAATAGGACTAGTCATATACCCTATCTTACACAAGGTGTATATACAAATTTAAGATGACCCAGAAGCTAAAATTTTTACCAAAAGTACCTTACTAATTTCTCTAAACAACCTCTAGAGTTCAGGGTCTGAAATGTTACAGAAAATAGCCTCCAATCCGTCTACTAAATAGCCTCCAATTCATTCCTTTTGAAACGTTGTAGAAAACAAGTTATAGCGAAAATTCCACAGTGTCTCAGATGTAGCAGAAAAACCCCAAGACCTTGAGCTCTTATACCATATGTTAAGAACCAAATATCAATATAGAATAGAAAAACCTCAGAAAAAGTACTCAACGCCTTGAAAAAGAGACAATTTCAGATAATAAGCCACTTCGAGCGGGCAACCTCCTTTTACCCCACTTAAATGTTCAAGTAAAAGATGATTCAAAATGAAAATGTCTCCTTGGTATATATAGCAGACTAGGAGGTATAATTACAACTAATGGCCTAAAGCCGACATAAATAAAATAACATTACTAATATAATATGCCCCAATTAAGGGGTAATGAGCCAATATTAGGGCTTAACATAGAACATGTTGAGACACAATTTGATATCGCTAACCCTATTTTCCACGAATGATTTTCGGTTCTGGAATGGAATGTGAGTACTAACCTATCATTCATTGGTCCTACACAATCTGAAATTTCTAACCTTGATGCATATACATTAATCACAGATAAACCAAAGTGTGCAAATCATAATGAATTATTGAATCTCCATGAAGAAATCACAACAAACGAACAACCTATTACCAAGAAAAGCATAGGAAATATTGAGTTGATCCAAGAACCTTTGTCATCTCAATGTTCTCTAGAATTACTTACTAATCCTTAGGGTAAAACTCATAAATCATCCTTGGACACTATCTCAATACTCCAACCCTCTTCACATGATTTTTTTGATGTCATAGGAGAGGCTTTAGAGATATCTTTCATTCAATGTTTCCCTTAAACAATCAAATATCAGTTATCCCATCAGCATGCAATGTATGTGAAATTTTAACCTAGGGATATTTGCATTGATAATGAGACACTCCAATTCCAACCGATAATTATATCAGATGTTTGTATTACTTTGACCCATAGGATCAATGACACCATCCACAATGAGACTCCTTCACAAGGTACAATGCACACAAATTTCATTTTTGAATCTCATAAAGTGTGTCACTCACTTTTTGTTTCCTCCCAACAGTGATATAGTAAACATTGAAAATTTTATGACAGAATTGGGTCTTAGTTGCAAGAATCCTACATATCTACCTGTAGCATCAATCATAACAATTCCAAATTCAATTTTTTGGGTGGAGACTTGCTCAAGTCAATTATTCCTATATTTTATTCCTCGTTGGTTCATTCTCTCCAGTTGAAATTCAATGAACATGCAGTTGTAGGTTTGGATTTATTCAATTGGTTACACTGGCACTACGCTTACACCTAACTTTCTTCCATCTAGTGTAGGGTAGGTTAGGAATAGGACTGGTGTGGTTATTTTTCTTGCTTTATGCTTTCATAATTTAAATGTTTGCTTCCTTTTCTGGTTGTGTAGCATAGATTTTGATTTGTTTTAGGTTCCTCAATAAATTTCATCAGTTGTAGTTAGTTTAGTTTGCAATTCATGATGATTTGCTTTAGTCTAAGTTTCTTTTTGTACAAAATCATTTTTCTTTCCATTTAACGCATTTCATTGTTCATTGTCTCATTAAAATATTGGCCTACATATGGTTATCATGAGGAAACCATGTGTATCATCCGTTAAGAAGTCCTACTAGAAGAATCATGCTTCACCTCAACGACACTCACTCTCACATGCACGGTTGAATATTTTATTACACTTAGTTGTTGAAATAACATATGTTGAAAAAAACCTTACATCTTAGAGAAATGTGGCTAAGTTCCTTGAAAAAAGAATCATACCATTTGTTCATGTGTCACGGGATTTGAGGTGTCTTTTGAAATTTGAAGGTGTCTTGATAATTCAACATGCTATATCTTTTGTTTTCACCCAAGAAAGGAACTGCAACTCAAGAATATTAGCAACTGGAATTGGTAAGAATGATGGTTTGATCTTAGACATTCACACAAGTATGTTACCCTATGTTTTCAAAAGAATTATCTTTTGATTGAGTATCCCATGGAAACCCATATGCATTTTTTAGTTGTGTTTCATGTTATAAGATATATATGAACATGCTCTTCCGGAAGGAAATTACCTTAAGCAACATCACTTTTGGTCAAATTATCTAACTGGTTAAACATTTTTGTTTGAAATCTACTATTAAATCAATTTGTGTTACTGGACACTAGCCTTAATGGGTGATATCTCTTTTTTTATTGTGTGCATATTCCTCTTGTAGAAGTTTGTACTCTCTTGAGGGAAAGGACATAACTCAAGGAAAACAATAGCATGATCATGAGACCTTTTATCGTGCAATTTGTACTTTCCAAAGCCCAAATTAAAGTGAATACTAAATTGGTGTAACAAGGAGGATGTCCTATCCCTATCACCTTAATAAGACACCTCTTTCTATTTAGGAGTAGTACCTCAGGGGAGACGTCCCTAGTGACCTGAGGGTTTGAGAAGGCTAAGGAAAAAGTATTAAGAAAGTCCCACCCCTCTCACAGGTCACTCTAATCAAAATTTCCAAGGGTTTTAATGAGATGAACAAAATAATATTTAAGTGTACCTGCCCAAAACAAGACAACAAGAAAAGATGTTATTTGCAAGTACCATATGTTGTTAGTGCTTCATAAAACTATAGACTTTTGATAAAATGAACAATCTTATATAAAATTTCAAGCAATGCAAGTGTTTATAACATCAATATATATTTAACAACAGCTACACAATTATGCCTCAATAATGCTTCAAAAATGACAAGGAATGATAGCATAAACTTGACAAAATGATAGTAATTGTAAGAAGCAATGATGGCAATGTATTATCATTTTTTGAATTTGCTTTTAAGATAAATTTATTGTTGGTATAGATCGTTGTAGAAATATTTTGCAACATAAGCAAATTATTTAGTATGCTAGTCTAATCTAAAGTTAGAAATAGTTAGTAAAAGTCTTAAGGTAGATGGTTTAAGAATTTGTTTGATCAATCAATCACTTGCAAGGTGTGAACTAGTGCCTTTTAGGGTAAATGGAGTCAAATTTTGCAGTGGAAATTATTAGAGGAAAACAACAAATGATAATGGATGAACTAAAGGAAGGGTAAGATGATTCAGGTGTTAGTAACCTAAGGCCTCAATATCTAAAACCCTAGAAGGAAAAAATGTTAGGAAGTAGATAACCTTAGGCCCTAGCGATTTCCTTCTTCTTTAGATCAATATTGGAATAAAATGTGTGTAGTTAATGAAGAAATGCTACTAGAGTGCTACAAAGGTAGGGCTCTAGCACATTCTTCAAGGGCAATGTACTCAAACAAAATCAAGTAGGCGAAAAATTATAAAGAAAAGGACAATAACATGTGCTTTTCTCCTAGGGTTTTAAACTAGCAATTTCATAATCTTAGAAATGAATAAGAAAATGTACTATAACCATTGAAAATAAATAATCATTGCATATTTATACTTAATTCATCAAGAATAATCTAGTCACAAACCCTAGTTGAAGACTTTCCACTGTGAAAATGCAAAAATACACCAAAAATAGCCTCCTCCAAGAGTTGTGCACCACTTAATTTCAGCCAATAAGCCTTAAAAGAGGTCAAATTTCAGACCTCACACTTGTGTGAGTGAAATATGATGAAAAAATGAGAGTCTTAACTCTCTATTTATACAATATGAATGACCCTTAATTACATTTTAGGTCAAAAAAGGCCGACATGGCCAGTTTACATCAAAAATACATTTTTACATAAAATTAACAATTCAAAACCCTAATTTTCCTTTAGGGATGATGGCGTGCCCCTCCTAGGGTGACTTTAGGCCCCATCATGGAAAGTTGGTCCTCAAAAGTGAGACGTTAGGCCTCAAAAACTGCCACACGTGCCAACCAAGTTGTCCTCATGCCAAAACCCTAACTGGATGACATTAAGGCTCAAAATGATGATGTCATGGGCCTTCAAGGGCCAACGCTTGGTGGGAGGGAAAGACCCCCTAGATCCAGGACTTCCAAAGTGCCTCTGTGGAATGTCCTCCTTTTTCTCTAGTGTAATCCTATGTCATCCATCTACCCTGGCTGGGGTCACAGCATCCATCTGGTGGGATTTTATCCCCATGGAGGTCTGAACTAATCATCTCCCCATATGTACTTGTTTTTCGGGCATGGTCCTGTAGAAAAAACAACTATGCCATCCATGGGCTCATAATTCACAGATATCATAGCAATTTCAATCACATCTAATAATCAAGTTACCTAAACATGTGCATCAAACCCCCCTTTACCTAGACAAATTCTCAAAGACGTTATGTTATTTAACAAGCCAGGTTTAAAGAGGGTCTTAGGACATCCTATTTGGCTAATCCTCCTCAGGTTTGGGGTGTTTCCCATATTAAGACCAATCTAGGTCATGTAGATGTATGAGATGGTTTAGGGAATTTTTAGGTAAGGGGTGCAGTGATAACAGGGAAATGTAGGTCTTACCTGTGAGTGCCTTTGTAGAGGGTGAGTTGCACCTTCTCATGGATGTTATTGTTTTCTATCCCATTCAATGCCTTTTACTCTTTGTCTTATTTCTTTTTATTTTCAAGAGAATATTTGGAGGACACTTTCTTCACGTGGTGACCAGTGGTGACAACATTACTGACAAGCATTTCAAGGAAATGAGAAGGTTGGCTCATGATGAGACCCCTTTTATCTTGCATATGCCACCAAGAGACACTACCATGGCTTGGTGACCATATGGATGGAAGTTTCATATTGATACATGCCCATGGACCTAATTGGTTGGCTCGTGATGAGACCTCCTATCCACCAACTAAGTCTTGAGTTTTATTTTATTTACAGGTCCCTTTTCTTGTTGAGAAGCCTTTTATTTCTTTCTCAGGAATCCCTAGGCAAATAATCTCAAGGTTTCATCTTGGATTTTAACCTTTTCCAGCTACTTTTACCCTCTATTCCTTTAGCCCCTTCTTCCCACAAGGCAAGATACAACCCTTGCTAGCTTGGCAAACCCAATGCCCGAACCAAATGTAAGGGAATGATGAGAGGGATAATGGTGAAAAGTGATAAGTGTGGAAGGAATGGATGATGAACTTTCATAGACCCAGCCAGTGGAAACTCATCCCTAAGGGAACATACTTACTAGGGCACTTTGTCATCCCCCTCGGGTATGGACAAGTTAAAGAGGATAATTTCCAAGTAAACCTTATGAAACAAAAGAGATTTAAATGCACATATTCAAATGTTTTAAGAATCATAGTGACACATACCATAATACCCAGACTCATTACCTCATGGATCAAGACCCACTGCTACTTTAGAATCAGGCTGATGGGATGGATGTTGCTACTGCTGATAGATAGGAGGCACTAAAGAAAATATGGGCCCTCCAGGGCCAATCTCAAGTCATATGGATCTCGGTACTCCATGTCTAGGACCCATGGGCCTCGAGACATATTCTCCTTAGTTATACCTAGAATAAGGGATAACTTCTGGCTCCAACTCGGGGACATGTGCTCACCATAGAGCGCATGAAAAACTCAACATCTCTGGCATGACTTGTGATCTACTAGATCTCAACAAAAATGATTAGTAATCTTTTGGGGTGGTGATATCACCCCTGGCTCATATATGATACAATGAAATAAAAGTAATCAATCATATATACAAATGGAAATGAAACTACAACTACACTACTCTAGCATGATATGCAAATGGTATATACAATGAATGCAAATGCCTACTTACTTACCTCTACTTACCTATTGGTTGAATGTTAGGTGTATTCAAATAGCCAGTGAAACCATCCTAGCAATGTCTCATAATACCTGCCTTTGTGCTTCATTATAAGCCAAAATAATGATAAGTCAAGCACAAAAATAACATGAGTTAGAAAATGTATTGTATCATCAGAAATCATAAAGTTTAGCTCATGGAGGTGGGAGGGAGGGACAAAATTATTCCAATTCACACTCTTGGGACAATGCTCAATCCATCTTAGAAAGGGATAGTGAAGAATCAAAGGTTCAAAATACAGACTCAAAGAGTTTGAAAGTTAGCTACCTTGGATGTCATCAAATCTTGAGTTCTGGGAAAGGACTAGTAAGAACCTAGAGGATGAATGACAATTTATTAAGGGAAGGCTGAAAGATTGAGATAATAAACTTATTTTTAAGGTATTGAACCTACCCTTGGATTATAGAAGAAGTATTTTCCTGGGATAAAACTGAAAACAAGGGACATGTTTCCCAACTACACCTTTAATGACATAGCGAGGTAAAGTAACCGAAGGGGGCTGGAGAACCTTTTCATAAGTACCTTTCTTTGGTCAAGAAATGTCCTCACCTCTATCAATATCTGAGCACAATGGTGGTTGATAATCTTCTTCATAAAATAAATTAAAATGATCAAAGGAGTACTCATCAAAATCTTCAAGGTATGACCGAAAATCATCAGGAGAAAATATAACTAGGTCACCCTTGGAGATTTTTGTAACTATATCATTTCCTTGTTACCCGATGTAAGAATCATTAGTAACATCATATGATAGTTGTAAAGGAAACATTTTGAAGTGTCCTTCCATATCATAAATGGGATCCTCATTAGAACCAATCACATCCTACTTACGTCATCCAATATGTATGAACTCATCATCATTATCAACAATGTCACTACCTTTATCATAGCATGAAGAATTTAATGCATCCAAGGGCTCTTTTAGTACTTCCTCACTTTCCAAATCAAAATCTTGGAAATGGAAATAACTTATCGTGTTCACTTCTTGTTGTGCAGGAGCATCGATGGCTTGGATGGATTTATCAAATGGAAGAGGGTCAAGTACATCATCACCAAGACTCATCTCTTCGTCTTCATCTTGTGCAGAAGAGATAGGATCTTGGAGAGCTTCATCGGATGGAGGAGAGGATAGTGCTTCATCCTCATAATTCACTTTTCTAGTTAAATCTTCATTTCATTCTATTGAATCATGGGGAAAATATTTCTCCTCTTCAATGGGTTGACAATTTTCTTCATAAATTTCTTCTTCTATATCAGAGGGTTCTTGGTATTTAGTAAGGTACACATCCCTGAGATCTTCCACAATCTCAGTGGTGAATCCTTCATCCTCTAGGGATATTGAGACATTCTTAAGGGCATCTTCATAAGTCAAGCATTGTGGTTCCACAAACTCAATAAACCTACTGATGAGTTCTATGAAATATGATATACCCCTATCTCTGCAACAACACTTAAACCAATCTTGCAAAAAAGATGGAAAAGAAATTATGAACAATTTTACTAGAACATCCTCCCCTCCCAATTCTATCTCACTTATATACTTCGAGAATTCTACAATGTGAGTAATTGGGAGGCCTCCAAATCTTGGAGAGTTGTTTAACCATTTTGTATCAAAATAATGCAGGTATCCTTAAAAAATTTTGAAATCAATAGTCAGATACACCTTTTACCAGGGCGCCATGATCCCATAACTTGGAAATATCACAAAATTGAGAGTAAGGTGGCACCTTGGAAAAGGTTAGTTGAGTCGTCAGATAATTTTATTGAAACTATAAAAAGGATGAGGGGATCACCCTTAGTGGATTTTCCAGGTAAGCTCTATAAGATAAAGGATTTTGATGAAAGTCTTACCAAAAAAGTGTCGTCTTTGAGGAAAATTGACTCAGTGTTCCCTGACAACAGCACCAAAATGCTATCATGCAATTTTTACTTGTCAAATCCCAAAGGCAAGTGAATACTAAATTGGTGTAGCAAGGAGGATTTCCTATCACTATAACCTTAATAAGACACCTCTTTCTATTTAGGAGTAGTACCCCAAGGCAGACATCCCCAGTAACCCAGGGGTTTGAGAAGGCTAACGCAAAAGTTTTAAGAAAGTCCCACCCCTCTCACAGGTCACTCTGATAAAAAACTTTCAATGGTTTTAATGAGATGAAGAAAAATAATATTTAAGTGTACCTACCCAGAACAAGACAACAAGAAAATATGTTATTTGCAAGTACCATATGATGTTAATGCTTCATAAAACCATAGACTTTTGATCAAATGAACAAGCTGATATAAAATCTGAAGCAATGGAAGTATTTATAACAACAATATATATTTCAAAACACCTACACAATTATGCCTCAATAATGCTTCAAAAATGACAAGGAATGATAGCATAAACTTGACAAAATGATAGTAATTGTCAGAAGCAATGATGGCAATGTATTATCAGCTTTTGATCTTGCTTTTAAGATGATTTTTTTGTTGTTATAGATGGTTGTAGCAATCTTTTTCAACAGATGCAAATTAGTTAGTAGGATATTCTAATCTAAAGTTAGAAATAGTTAGTAAAATTCTTAAGGTAGATGGTTTAAGAGTTTGTTTGGTCAATCAATCACTTACAAGGTGTGAACTAGTGCCTTTTAGGGTAAATGGAGTCAAAGTTTGCAACATAAATTCTTAGAGGAAAAAAAAATGATAATGGATGAACTAAAGGAAGGGTAAGATGATTGAGGTGTTAGTAACCTAAGGCATCAATATTTAAAACCCTAGAAGGAAGAAATGCTAGGAAGTAGGTAACCCTAGGCCCTAGTGATTTCCTTCTTCTTTAGATCAAACTTGGAATAAAATGTGTGTAGCTAATGAAGCAATGCTACTAGAGTTTTACAAAGGTATGGATATAGCACATTCTTCAAGGGATATGTACTCAAACAAAATCAAGTGGGTGAAAAATTATAAATAAAAGGACAATAACATGTGCTTTTCTCCTAGGGTTTTAAACTAGCAATTTCATAATCTTAGAAATGAATAAGAAAATGTACTATAACCATTCAAAATAAATAAGGATTGCATATTTTTACTTACTTCATCGAGAATAATCTAGCCACAAACCCTAGTTGAATACTTTCCACCATGAAAATGCAAAAATACACCAAAAAATAGCCTCCTCTAAGAGTTGTGCACCACTTAATTTCAGCCAATAAGCCTTAAAAGAGGCTGAATTTCAAACCTCACACTTGTGTGAGTGAAAGAAGATGAAACAATGAGAGTCCTAACTCTTTATTTATACAATATGAATGACCCTTAATAACATTTTAAACAAAAAAAAGGCTGACCTAGCCAATTTACATCAAAAATCCAGTTTTACATAAAATTAACAATTCAAAACCCTAATTCAAAGGATGATGTCATGCATGTTGGGCCCCTTGTTTTTGGATTTGAAGCTGTGTAAGAAGTACTATAGTCCCAGTTTTGGTTTAGCATGAGTTGTGCGAACTACAGAAGAAGATGGGCAGTGGATCAAGGAAAAGTAACAGAAATCAGTTGCAGAAAAGGACAGCGCAATGTCAGCATGGAAAAAGTAGTTACAATAGAAAAAGAAAGCATGTGATCCCAAAGCCAAAAGATCCCAAACAGCTTAGATATATGATATGTATACGATTGTAAAAGGGTTCTCTCTTCGTTCTAGTTTATTTTTATTGATAGATTGAGTTTTGGTGTTGTTAAGAAAATGTTGTCCATGTAATCTATATTCGGTTTTGGTTAGATAGAGATCTGCGACATGAGTCCAAAGATAGAAGTTTTTAATAGAGTACCAAGTTGTATCTCTGAGATTTTATTCGGTAAGTTCTGAATATAATAGTTGAGGAAGGACCTAAAATTTTAAAACATAATGTGTCATAATGTGTTTATGATTATGCATTGTATCTCTACAGTACTTATTTATGCTTGATAAGATCAATATGATGCCTCTGTGTATAAATGATTTTCGAAACATAAGTATTTTTTGTTCTTGTATGCATGAGTTTGAATCTTGTCTGTAATTGGTCTATCTTGCACAAGATCATGGTAAGTCTTGAAGGTTCTGGGAACCCACCCAAGTATTCTCCTTGGCCTTCCCTATCCTTTTGTCTTGGTTACACTTCGGGTGAGAGTTCTTCTCTTCGGAGGAGATGAAAATACCATCTCTCTAGACTACATGGTACCTTTCGTTGGTAACCAGAGAAGGACCCTGGTTTGATCAACTCCGCGCCAAAAAAATGGTTCTATTGTCAGGACCCGCGTAAGGAACTTATAGGGAGAATGCTTCTGTAGATTCACAGATCTAATATTCACCGATGGTGGGAGAGAAATCGTGACGCCTTCATATGGAAAGAAGCAGAGCTAAGAGGAAAATCTGTGAAATATACATGGGAGATAATATTTTACTCAGAAATATCGAGCGACCAGTACGAGATATTCTGGGTTAAGTTCTTGAAAGAATTTTTCCACTGGATAAATAGGCTCCAAGAAGATCCAGAATTCCAAGAATGAGTGAAGAGGACCTATACTTGGGATACAAAAAATATTGTAGCACTTCATCGGCTGGATTGCCCAATAACGTGAGCAATCGATTTCTATGTCAATACCACATTAGAAGGATACATTATTGAGTTGCAATTGAGAATCACCAATCTTTTTCACGAGAAGAAGCAGATTTCAAGAAAAACGCAAGGGGAAGACTGTTGAGAGAAATCCCCCTGTGGATTAAGGTTTTCTTGATGGAAGAGGGGATGTTGACTATGTCCTCGACTAAGATGGCAGCGTAAACACCCTCTCTTGGGGTGGGGTGAGGTTGGGGTGGATTCATGTCCTGAGAGAGGGAGGATATTGTGATCCCCCGGTAGGTCGCAATGAGGACCATTATGTTTTATTTTGATAGGAGCAGCAATATCAACAATGGATGGTAACGTGGGAGGTTCGATTGCTCGATACCCTGAATTATGGGGTAAAGGAGATGAATATGTTGAGCATCATTGGTTCTTGTGTGAAGCAATCTAGAGGTCGAGAGGGACTCTAGATGCGAATAAATTGGTTGAGTTCCAGACTACCTTGAGAGGTCATTCTCTTGAATGGTACATGAAGTTTATTGAGCTAGGAGTGCCAGGAATTCAAGTTCAAGTGTTGACACTTGACCAGGTATGGACAATGTTCATAGCAGAGTTTAAGCTACATCAGTCAGAACAACAAGCTCTGTCTAAGTTGTGTGAGATTCAAAAAAGGGAAAGTGAGGGAATATAGCTAGAAGTTTAAATATGTTATAGGGAGGTTAGCACATCTAATTCATGAGGAACATCAAAGAGAATGGTATATTCATGGATTTCTACCTCTGACACAAATTTTGTTAATGCAACAGTGGATAGCCACTTTGAAAAATGCCTTGGAACAATCTATGCATATTGAATCCATGGCAGGATATCCAGGGAGTGTGAAAGTGACCAGACCTCCAGCAGATGCAAATTTGGCACAACTACAAGGGTAAATATCAGCACTTACATAAAAGATTCAAGAATTGACAATACCTAGACCAGGACAACCACAGGTCTAGTGTACCAGATGTTATATGGAAGGACATCTAGTGAACGAATGTCCACGAATGAGGAGTTGTGCAAGTATATGTGAATTTACCATTCCATAACCCCACCCCATATCATGCTTTTCAAGGTAGCCAAGCAGTGCAGCATTCAAGTATTGTGATATTTGTTGAATCCATGGGCATCGGCAGAGACAGTACTCCATTATTCATAAGTATCCAACAGTACCAAATACTATACATTGTGAGTTTTTTGCATGTACCACACATACTACCAATTAGTGTAGAGCATTGGATGCACTTGTGGACAGGTTGGATCGAACAACATTCAGGGTGAATGAAACCCCTCAAGGACTAGGAAGAGTTCGAGGAGGTGGAGTCAGAGGAGACTTCAGAGGAGGAAGAATCAAGGTAAGAGGACCAAGTAGATCCTACAACTATGATGAGAAAGGCCATATGTCTAGAGACTGTCCTCATCCGAGGCGGCCATGGTGCTCTCACTGTAGAACCAATGAGCATGCAACTAAATACTACCCATAACTAATTACAAAATGGGAAGATCAGGTACGTCAACGAGGAACTAACCTCATCAGTTCAAATATCAAGAGAGTTACTAGGGGACAATTTCCCAACCTTAATATCGTCACTCAAGGAGGGGAAAAGATTGGCGTTGATGTTTATAATTTACCTCAGATCCAAAAAGAAGCACCTAAGGAAGATAGGTATGATCATCTGAAATAGAAATTGTTCTTTAAAAATGCCATAGAAGTATTTCAGAATATCCCTATCCCTGAGATGAAAGAGAAACTCCCTCAGCCTATTATTTACCCTAATATTGTGCAAGTCCTTGCTTCACCCCCTGCACCCAGAAACCCTATAGTCATGCTAAGATAACCTGAGCAACTACAAAATGTAATCAACCTTTGGTTTCAATTATTTTCTGATACCCTTGGGAATGACCAGTTAATAGAAAATTTATGCAATGTGTTGTACCTAGTTCTAGGGAATGAAGAATCCACAGAAGCAAGAATAAGTACTAATATTCTTGAGAAGAGTACTCAGATACTATAGAGAAGGAAAGTACGAACTCGAAAAGAGTTTAGATTAGTAGCCCAGCTAGATGAGTTTGAGATTAAGGATGTTATGTTATATCTAGGATCTGATGTTAACATACTCCCTAAAAATACTTGGGAAGCCCTAGGAAACCCCCAGTGGACATATTCCCCAATCCATCTAAGAATGGCCAATCAATATTGTATTTTTCCAATAGGAAGACTGGAGAATGTGGAAATAGATGTTGCGGGAGTGAAGAATGTAGCTGATTTTAAGGTGATCGAAATCATGGGGGATAAGAAAATTTATCATGCATTACTTTGTATTTATTGGGCCTATGACAACTATGCGGTGATTGACCTAAAGAAAGAAACTACGACATTTGAGGTAGACAAAATCAAAGGAGTTCAACCCTTGGATCTGTATGTAAGACCTCGATACACCAAGCCAACGGACAACAATATGGAAGGAGAAGAATTGGATCAATTGTACACTATAATAGCAGGAACAAGAGAATATTACATAAATCCTAATGTTGATGGATCAGTAAGTTCGAGGAGTATACAATTAGCAGATGAAGATTCAGAACTGGCATTTGACAGTTGGTAGCAAGGTTCATACAAAATATTTTCAAGAATATGTGAAACTGTCATGCAAATTATATGGGTTGGAACCAAGGTTAGAAAACACCCAAAATATCATGGTACCTCAAGACTTAACATTTTTTTGGTCATCATGGAAGAAAAGGTAGCAGAGGATCAAAGGATCTTAGTGTTGGATTTATCCCTCTAGGACACCCCTACCAGATGGCAGGACAATCACAAAGCCTTCGTTGGAAATTGGAACGATGTGAAGCAAGATATCAGATATAGATTTTAAGATAAGGAGCAACTGGAATCAGAAATGCGGACGGATTTCCAAGTTGCACAATTGTTCAATAGACAAACTAATCCTAAAGCACATATTGAATAATGTGTGACATAGTGGAAAGTTGCATAAAGACCATCTCGCTTCTAGGTTCAAGTATTTCCCCATTCACTAGGTCCAATTCTGAAAGCTTGGTTCATGCATGAAGAAACCAGAAGACAAACCAGCGACTGGAAAACATTGGCAGATCACTTTTTCAAAGACTTCTCGTTTACACATAAGTACCCTAAGCTTAAAGTAGTCCTGCAAAGAATTAAATAATTCCTTTTTACAGATACTAGTAAACAGAAATCATACCTAGTGGTATGCGCAAAGAATGTTTGATAACTTCAGACTAATATTCACCTAAACTTGGACAAGAGACCTATAAAATGCTATAAGATTGAGAAGGATTTGGAAAGTCCGGATGATTTAGAAGAATTGAGAAACTTAGCCATTAAGGAGACAGAAGGGAACAGAGAAATCCATAACATAATACCCATCCAGACTGATGGTTATTATAACCACCCATTGAATTTGCACAAAGTCAATATAGGAACCACATATCGACCTAAGATAGCTATGGTGGGAGATTATTGGGATGAACAAACTAGCCAAGAAATACAGAGTTTGTTGGGAGAGTATGATGATTTGTTCCCAAAGACATTTTCAAAGATAAAATGGATTAAAGGAGTTATGGGAGAGATGATAATTGAATTAAAACCAGGATCAAATTCTGTGAGGCATAGACCATATCGCCTTAACCCCAGGTTGAAAGAGAAGGTTAAGAGAGAAATAGACAAGATGTTGGAAGCTGTATTATTTTTGTAGTAGAAGAAGTAGAATGGGTCATCCCAATAGTCATCTAGATCAAGAAAGGCACATAGGATATTAGGGTTTGTGTAGACTACAGAAGCCTTAACTCTTCCTGTCTGCATGACCCATTCCCGACACCTTTTACTGATGAGGTGCTAGAACAAGTTGTGGGGAAAGAATATTACTCATTTACAGATGGATTTTCAGGGTATCACCAAGTAAGGATTGTTGAAGATGACAAAAAGAAGACCACATTCATAAAAAAAATGGGGGTCATTTGCATACAATGTGATGCCATTCGGCCTAAAGAATGCCCCTGCAGTTTTCTCCAGGATTGTAATAACAAATTTTCGAGAATTTATTCACAAGTTTATATAAGTTTATATGGATGATTGGATGGCATACAGTCTGCTCAAGGAACATGTAGCACTAATACGTAGAATTATAGATATCATTGAACCTTGGGAAGTGTATCTTTTGTGTGCCACATGGAAATTTTTTAGGTTACATAGTATGCCGAGAGGGAGTACTAGTAGACCCGGCCAAAGTTGTGGTCATTGTGAACATGCTGGCACCCACGAGTTCTAAGCAGTTGCATTCAACATTAGGGCACACTGGGTACTATCCCAGGTTTATCAGAAGATATGAAAATATCATTGCACCTCTGGAAAATCTACTAAAGAAGGCCAAAGTGTTCCAATGGTCTCCAAAATGTGATAAAGCATTTGAGACCCTAAAGGAGAATCTTGGCACATCACCTATTCTGGTATTTCCAAATTGGGAGAAAGAATTCCACATACATGTAGATGCTTCAGGTATTTCCTTGGGAGCCATATTGGTGCAACCAGGAGATGGAGCCATGGATCATCCTATCTATTTTGTGAGCACGAAGTTGTTGCAAGATGAGCGCAACTATACAACGACATAAATGGAGGGCTTAGCTATGATTTACGCTTTGCATAAGTTTAGACATTATTTTTTAGGTTCTCATTTTAAGTTCTTTATTGATCATTCTGCATTAAAATATCTAGTTAACAAACCTGTGTTGGAAGGGAAAAAATTTCGATGGTTGCTACTGTTTCGGGGATTTTCTTTTGAAATGATCATTAAGCCTGGAAGATGCAATGTAGGGCCTGATCACCTGTCTAGATTAGAGTCATGTGAAAGTGGCGGAGTAGTTGATGATCAGCTCCCAGATGCAAACATGTTCTAGGTTAAGGCCATACCAGAATACCTGGAAGACATAGCAATCTTCTTAAGTAAAAGGGCCTGCCCAGAAACATACTCCACAACCCAGAAATTCCATATGGTGGTTAGAGTAGCGGACTATCAATTGATTGCAAGGAAAATATATAAATTGGGACTAGATAGTATCCTCAGGATATGGTTCTTAGATCATGAAAGACAATATATACTATATGGGAGTGCCACAGTGGAGTTGCGGGAGGTCATGTTGGAGGAAAGGCCACTGCGTAAAAAGTCCTCCAAGATGGACTATGGTGGGCCACACTCTTCAAGGATGAAAAAGAATATGATAGATCATGTGATGTTTTTCAAAGAGTGGGTAAGCCATCAAAACGAGATGAATTACCACTTCAACCAGTTCGATCTTTACAAGCATTTGAGAAGTGGGTGGTTGACCTCATTGGGCCAATCAACCCCAAAGCTAAGAATTCAAAGGCTAGGTAAATTATTACCGCAAGTGACTACCTTACACGTTGGGTTGAGGAAGCAGTTGTTCATAATTTCTCGACCGATACTGTTGCTATGTTAATTTTTTAAAATATTATCACTCGGTTTGGATGTCCTAGAATTCTGACCAGTGATCAAGGAGCTCATTTTATCAGTAGTACAATGGCAAAGCTTACAGCAGAGTTCTTGATCCAACATCATAAAAGTAGTCCCTACCATCTGCAAGCCAATGGAATAGTGGAAGTGTTTAACAAGATTTTGGAGAGAGGATTAATGAAGGTATGTCATGTAAACAGGGAAGATTGGGATGACAAAGTTCCAGCAGTACTATGGGCTTACAGGAAAACCACAAAGAATCTCCACAAGTACACTCCATTTCAGCTAGTTTATGGGAAAGAGGTTGTGGTACCTGTAGAATTCATTACTTCAAGTTTTTATATTGCACAGATTAAACACATGTCATAGGATGAATCAATTGTGCAGAGGCTCATGGAATTACAATAACTTGAAGAGACCAAGTTTTTAGCATACTTCCATCAGACAGTTGAGAAATCAAGGCAGAAATCTTGGCATGACAGACACATTAAGACCAAAGTATTTGCACAGGGAGACAAGGTCCTAATTTATGATAGTCGATACCAGAAACATCCATGCAAGTTGTGCATGCATTGGTTGGGAGCATTTATAGTTGTGAATATCCAACCCTATGGAGTAGTCAGAATTGCACAGCTAGATGGTATGTTGCAGCCAGGATGGGTGAACGACACTCACCTGAAACCTTATCTATCTATGAAGTGAGCTAAAGGACTATTTATCTAGTCTGAAGGAACATGTATAGTAGTTAGATTTGAATTTTCTTACAAATTTTTGTGAATTCAGTTAATAAAGTTGAAGAGTTCCTTGTTGCACCGTGACATGTAGTTCATTTTTTTGTTTAAGTGTTGTTTTGATGTAGAACGTATTAATCAACAATGTGGGATCAGAAGTGTCAAGAACCTATTAATGACAGTCATTAATATGATGGGGACCCCTTTGTGGTCGGAGGGAGAGAGAATCTAGATGCAATCTAAGCCCATGTGCCACACAAACCCAGTCTAGTCACAACCTTTATTACTACTACAGTACCCCGTCTAAATTCGGTTAATCCATAAAGTCATGATACGTGAAGAAGCCATCGATATTCACGTCGGGATTCTTATACGTCAAATGGTAAGGCTTGAAATCAGCCATCTCTCTAACCAAATTTCCTATTAAATGCCTAGATCACCCGAGTGATTTACCCCATTAACCAGTCCCATCAGATAGCTCAGATCCAAATTGTGCCTATAGGGTAATGATCAATAGCAATTATTACAGAACTTTCCATCTCAGCACAGGTATAAGGGTCCAAGAACTTAGTGTAGGATGTAATTTTTCCCAGAATGAACTTAGAAATTTACGAATTCTGAAGAGTGAGAAAGCTTGTGTAATCCCTCGACCATTAGTCATGATCCCCAATCCTTGTTTTTCCTATCCAAATTTTTGATAGTTTAGACTGACCATGATGAAAGCTATAGGGATTCGAAGTTTCGTTTCAAGGGATGAAATACCAGATGAGCCCTATGACCCTCGAGTCGAGGTTGTGGGTGATCTCAAGGGGAAGGTGGAGCAAGTCAAGCTCCTCAACCTCAACTTAATAGACCAGGTCTTGTTTCCTTATATGAACATATATGTTTTATGGAGTATCACTCAAGATGAGTTGGGAGGCATGTAGTTTGTGTCGAAGCTCGACTTTATCAATTTGCTCAATTTGACCATCATGAACCTCAAGGACTTACCAATTTTATGCACCAATAGGGAATTTGTGAGGTGTACCAAGTTTCTGATCATCAGAGTGCATGACATAATTTTGTGGTTGGATAAGAGATATCCAATCCATGTAGAAGAGATGCACTAACTTACTGGACTATCGCTTGAGGGTGAGGACATGTCCAAAGGCTTCCAGGCTCCTAGCAAGCATGGCAAGAACAAGGGGGAGCCCAACCTATACGAGAGGTTTCACACATAGAGGGGGGGCGCATAGCCAAGATCGACCCCATACTACCCGAGACGGTTAGGACTGGTTTCTACATCATTTCTATCAAAGTCATGAGGTCCTAATACAAGGAATAATGCACACTGGATGTGTTATTAGTGGAAGATTTTTGTGCCATTGACGTTGTCTTTAACTGGTGCAACTACATATTGGAGGAACTCCTTGTGGCCTGCGAGGAAGCTCAAGAGAACGGTGGCAATTTCACCTATGGACACATGTTTCTTGCGTTCGCAATGCTCAAGTAGATGCCACCCGTCGGAAGACAGTTGGCACCAGCAGATAAGGGGTTCTTGGAGAAAATGTTTTAGACCTAGCATTCAAGGGTGTAATCGAAGAACATCACCTTCAATAATGTGGCATTCTCTAAGTGATACAACAAATTAATTGATGCAACATAGAGGTTGCACATTTCGTAGGAGCTGCATAACTACAATAAGCGAAACATTGCATTCAACATGAACCGACACCATACATTTGTGTGGTCGAGGTATGCCAAAATAGAGGACTTCCATTCACTATGTTTTTGTTCTATTTGGACGAGGAGGCCTTTGACAAGGAGGTGATGTC
>ML811670.1:125745-138675 GCA_009831015.1 Picea engelmannii | reverse complement strand
AGTTAGAAATAGTTAGTAAAATTCTTAAGGTAGATGGTTTAAGAGTTTGTTTGGTCAATCAATCACTTACAAGGTGTGAACTAGTGCCTTTTAGGGTAAATGGAGTCAAAGTTTGCAACATAAATTCTTAGAGGAAAAAAAAAATGATAATGGATGAACTAAAGGAAGGGTAAGATGATTGAGGTGTTAGTAACCTAAGGCATCAATATTTAAAACCCTAGAAGGAAGAAATGCTAGGAAGTAGGTAACCCTAGGCCCTAGCGATTTCCTTCTTCTTTAGATCAAAATTGGAATAAAATGTGTGTAGCTAATGAAGCAATGCTACTAGAGTTCTACAAAGGTATGGATATAGCACATTCTTCAAGGGATATGTACTCAAACAAAATCAAGTAGGTGAAAAATTATAAATAAAAAGACAATAACATGTGCTTTTCTCCTAGGGTTTTAAACTAGCAATTTCATAATCTTAGAAATGAATAAGAAAATGTACTATAACCATTCAAAATAAAGAAGGATTGCATATTTTTACTTAATTCATCGAGAATAATCTAGCCACAAACCCTATTTGAATGCTTTCCACCATGAAAATGCAAAAATACACCAAAAATAGCCTCCTCTAAGAGTTGTGCACCACTTAATTTCAGCCAATAAGCCTTAAAAGAGGTTGAATTTCAAACCTCACACTTGTGTGAGTGAAAGAAGATGAAACAATGAGCGTCCTAACTCTTTATTTATACAATATGAATGACCCTTAATTACATTTTAAACAAAAAAAAGGCTGACCTAGCCAATTTACATCAAAAATCCAGTTTTACATAAAATTAACAATTCAAAACCCTAATTCAAAGGATGATGTCATGCATGTTCGGCCCCTTTTTTTGGATTTGAAGCTGTGTAAGAAGGACTATAGTCCCAGTTTTGGTTTAGCATGAGTTGTGCGAACTACAGAAGAAGATGGGTAGTGGATCAAGGAAAAGTAACAGAAATCAGTTGCGGAAAAGGACAGCGCAATGCCAGCATGGAAAAAGTAGTTACAATAGAAAAAGAAAGCATGTGATCCCAAAGCCAAAAGATCCCAAACAGCTTAGATATATGATATGTATACGATTGTAAAAGGGTTCTCTCTTAGTTCTAGTTTATTTTTATTGATAGATTGAGTTTTGGTGTTGTTAAGAAAATGTTGTCCATGTAATCTATATTCGGTTTTGGTTAGATAGAGATCTGCGACATGAGTCCAAAGATAGAAGTTTTTAATAGAGTACCAAGTTGTATCTCTGAGATTTTATTCGGTAAGTTCTGAATATAATAGTTGAGGAAGGACCTAAAATTTTAAAACATAATGTGTCATAATGTGTTTATGATTATGCATTGTATCTCTACAGTACTTATTTATGCTTGATAAGATCAATATGATGCCTCTGTGTATAAATGATTTTCGAAACATAAGTATTTTTTGTTCTTGTATGCATGAGTTTGAATCTTGTCTGTAATTGGTCTATCTTGCACAAGATCATGGTAAGTCTTGAAGGTTCTGGGAACCCACCCAAGTATTCTCCTTGGCCTTCCCTATCCTTTTGTCTTGGTTACACTTCGGGTGAGAGTTCTTCTCTTCGGAGGAGATGAAAATACCATCTCTCTAGACTACATGGTACCTTTCGTTGGTAACCAGAGAAGGACCCTGGTTTGATCAACTCCGCGCCAAAAAAATGGTTCTATTGTCAGGACCCGCGTAAGGAACTTATAGGGAGAATGCTTCTGTAGATTCACAGATCTAATATTCACCGATGGTGGGAGAGAAATCGTGACGCCTTCATATGGAAAGAAGCAGAGCTAAGAGGAAAATCTGTGAAATATACATGGGAGATAATATTTTACTCAGAAATATCGAGCGACCAGTACGAGATATTCTGGGTTAAGTTCTTGAAAGAATTTTTCCACTGGATAAATAGGCTCCAAGAAGATCCAGAATTCCAAGAATGAGTGAAGAGGACCTATACTTGGGATACAAAAAATATTGTAGCACTTCATCGGCTGGATTGCCCAATAACGTGAGCAATCGATTTCTATGTCAATACCACATTAGAAGGATACATTATTGAGTTGCAATTGAGAATCACCAATCTTTTTCACGAGAAGAAGCAGATTTCAAGAAAAACGCAAGGGGAAGACTGTTGAGAGAAATCCCCCTGTGGATTAAGGTTTTCTTGATGGAAGAGGGGATGTTGACTATGTCCTCGACTAAGATGGCAGCGTAAACACCCTCTCTTGGGGTGGGGTGAGGTTGGGGTGGATTCATGTCCTGAGAGAGGGAGGATATTGTGATCCCCCGGTAGGTCGCAATGAGGACCATTATGTTTTATTTTGATAGGAGCAGCAATATCAACAATGGATGGTAACGTGGGAGGTTCGATTGCTCGATACCCTGAATTATGGGGTAAAGGAGATGAATATGTTGAGCATCATTGGTTCTTGTGTGAAGCAATCTAGAGGTCGAGAGGGACTCTAGATGCGAATAAATTGGTTGAGTTCCAGACTACCTTGAGAGGTCATTCTCTTGAATGGTACATGAAGTTTATTGAGCTAGGAGTGCCAGGAATTCAAGTTCAAGTGTTGACACTTGACCAGGTATGGACAATGTTCATAGCAGAGTTTAAGCTACATCAGTCAGAACAACAAGCTCTGTCTAAGTTGTGTGAGATTCAAAAAAGGGAAAGTGAGGGAATATAGCTAGAAGTTTAAATATGTTATAGGGAGGTTAGCACATCTAATTCATGAGGAACATCAAAGAGAATGGTATATTCATGGATTTCTACCTCTGACACAAATTTTGTTAATGCAACAGTGGATAGCCACTTTGAAAAATGCCTTGGAACAATCTATGCATATTGAATCCATGGCAGGATATCCAGGGAGTGTGAAAGTGACCAGACCTCCAGCAGATGCAAATTTGGCACAACTACAAGGGTAAATATCAGCACTTACATAAAAGATTCAAGAATTGACAATACCTAGACCAGGACAACCACAGGTCTAGTGTACCAGATGTTATATGGAAGGACATCTAGTGAACGAATGTCCACGAATGAGGAGTTGTGCAAGTATATGTGAATTTACCATTCCATAACCCCACCCCATATCATGCTTTTCAAGGTAGCCAAGCAGTGCAGCATTCAAGTATTGTGATATTTGTTGAATCCATGGGCATCGGCAGAGACAGTACTCCATTATTCATAAGTATCCAACAGTACCAAATACTATACATTGTGAGTTTTTTGCATGTACCACACATACTACCAATTAGTGTAGAGCATTGGATGCACTTGTGGACAGGTTGGATCGAACAACATTCAGGGTGAATGAAACCCCTCAAGGACTAGGAAGAGTTCGAGGAGGTGGAGTCAGAGGAGACTTCAGAGGAGGAAGAATCAAGGTAAGAGGACCAAGTAGATCCTACAACTATGATGAGAAAGGCCATATGTCTAGAGACTGTCCTCATCCGAGGCGGCCATGGTGCTCTCACTGTAGAACCAATGAGCATGCAACTAAATACTACCCATAACTAATTACAAAATGGGAAGATCAGGTACGTCAACGAGGAACTAACCTCATCAGTTCAAATATCAAGAGAGTTACTAGGGGACAATTTCCCAACCTTAATATCGTCACTCAAGGAGGGGAAAAGATTGGCGTTGATGTTTATAATTTACCTCAGATCCAAAAAGAAGCACCTAAGGAAGATAGGTATGATCATCTGAAATAGAAATTGTTCTTTAAAAATGCCATAGAAGTATTTCAGAATATCCCTATCCCTGAGATGAAAGAGAAACTCCCTCAGCCTATTATTTACCCTAATATTGTGCAAGTCCTTGCTTCACCCCCTGCACCCAGAAACCCTATAGTCATGCTAAGATAACCTGAGCAACTACAAAATGTAATCAACCTTTGGTTTCAATTATTTTCTGATACCCTTGGGAATGACCAGTTAATAGAAAATTTATGCAATGTGTTGTACCTAGTTCTAGGGAATGAAGAATCCACAGAAGCAAGAATAAGTACTAATATTCTTGAGAAGAGTACTCAGATACTATAGAGAAGGAAAGTACGAACTCGAAAAGAGTTTAGATTAGTAGCCCAGCTAGATGAGTTTGAGATTAAGGATGTTATGTTATATCTAGGATCTGATGTTAACATACTCCCTAAAAATACTTGGGAAGCCCTAGGAAACCCCCAGTGGACATATTCCCCAATCCATCTAAGAATGGCCAATCAATATTGTATTTTTCCAATAGGAAGACTGGAGAATGTGGAAATAGATGTTGCGGGAGTGAAGAATGTAGCTGATTTTAAGGTGATCGAAATCATGGGGGATAAGAAAATTTATCATGCATTACTTTGTATTTATTGGGCCTATGACAACTATGCGGTGATTGACCTAAAGAAAGAAACTACGACATTTGAGGTAGACAAAATCAAAGGAGTTCAACCCTTGGATCTGTATGTAAGACCTCGATACACCAAGCCAACGGACAACAATATGGAAGGAGAAGAATTGGATCAATTGTACACTATAATAGCAGGAACAAGAGAATATTACATAAATCCTAATGTTGATGGATCAGTAAGTTCGAGGAGTATACAATTAGCAGATGAAGATTCAGAACTGGCATTTGACAGTTGGTAGCAAGGTTCATACAAAATATTTTCAAGAATATGTGAAACTGTCATGCAAATTATATGGGTTGGAACCAAGGTTAGAAAACACCCAAAATATCATGGTACCTCAAGACTTAACATTTTTTTGGTCATCATGGAAGAAAAGGTAGCAGAGGATCAAAGGATCTTAGTGTTGGATTTATCCCTCTAGGACACCCCTACCAGATGGCAGGACAATCACAAAGCCTTCGTTGGAAATTGGAACGATGTGAAGCAAGATATCAGATATAGATTTTAAGATAAGGAGCAACTGGAATCAGAAATGCGGACGGATTTCCAAGTTGCACAATTGTTCAATAGACAAACTAATCCTAAAGCACATATTGAATAATGTGTGACATAGTGGAAAGTTGCATAAAGACCATCTCGCTTCTAGGTTCAAGTATTTCCCCATTCACTAGGTCCAATTCTGAAAGCTTGGTTCATGCATGAAGAAACCAGAAGACAAACCAGCGACTGGAAAACATTGGCAGATCACTTTTTCAAAGACTTCTCGTTTACACATAAGTACCCTAAGCTTAAAGTAGTCCTGCAAAGAATTAAATAATTCCTTTTTACAGATACTAGTAAACAGAAATCATACCTAGTGGTATGCGCAAAGAATGTTTGATAACTTCAGACTAATATTCACCTAAACTTGGACAAGAGACCTATAAAATGCTATAAGATTGAGAAGGATTTGGAAAGTCCGGATGATTTAGAAGAATTGAGAAACTTAGCCATTAAGGAGACAGAAGGGAACAGAGAAATCCATAACATAATACCCATCCAGACTGATGGTTATTATAACCACCCATTGAATTTGCACAAAGTCAATATAGGAACCACATATCGACCTAAGATAGCTATGGTGGGAGATTATTGGGATGAACAAACTAGCCAAGAAATACAGAGTTTGTTGGGAGAGTATGATGATTTGTTCCCAAAGACATTTTCAAAGATAAAATGGATTAAAGGAGTTATGGGAGAGATGATAATTGAATTAAAACCAGGATCAAATTCTGTGAGGCATAGACCATATCGCCTTAACCCCAGGTTGAAAGAGAAGGTTAAGAGAGAAATAGACAAGATGTTGGAAGCTGTATTATTTTTGTAGTAGAAGAAGTAGAATGGGTCATCCCAATAGTCATCTAGATCAAGAAAGGCACATAGGATATTAGGGTTTGTGTAGACTACAGAAGCCTTAACTCTTCCTGTCTGCATGACCCATTCCCGACACCTTTTACTGATGAGGTGCTAGAACAAGTTGTGGGGAAAGAATATTACTCATTTACAGATGGATTTTCAGGGTATCACCAAGTAAGGATTGTTGAAGATGACAAAAAGAAGACCACATTCATAAAAAAAATGGGGGTCATTTGCATACAATGTGATGCCATTCGGCCTAAAGAATGCCCCTGCAGTTTTCTCCAGGATTGTAATAACAAATTTTCGAGAATTTATTCACAAGTTTATATAAGTTTATATGGATGATTGGATGGCATACAGTCTGCTCAAGGAACATGTAGCACTAATACGTAGAATTATAGATATCATTGAACCTTGGGAAGTGTATCTTTTGTGTGCCACATGGAAATTTTTTAGGTTACATAGTATGCCGAGAGGGAGTACTAGTAGACCCGGCCAAAGTTGTGGTCATTGTGAACATGCTGGCACCCACGAGTTCTAAGCAGTTGCATTCAACATTAGGGCACACTGGGTACTATCCCAGGTTTATCAGAAGATATGAAAATATCATTGCACCTCTGGAAAATCTACTAAAGAAGGCCAAAGTGTTCCAATGGTCTCCAAAATGTGATAAAGCATTTGAGACCCTAAAGGAGAATCTTGGCACATCACCTATTCTGGTATTTCCAAATTGGGAGAAAGAATTCCACATACATGTAGATGCTTCAGGTATTTCCTTGGGAGCCATATTGGTGCAACCAGGAGATGGAGCCATGGATCATCCTATCTATTTTGTGAGCACGAAGTTGTTGCAAGATGAGCGCAACTATACAACGACATAAATGGAGGGCTTAGCTATGATTTACGCTTTGCATAAGTTTAGACATTATTTTTTAGGTTCTCATTTTAAGTTCTTTATTGATCATTCTGCATTAAAATATCTAGTTAACAAACCTGTGTTGGAAGGGAAAAAATTTCGATGGTTGCTACTGTTTCGGGGATTTTCTTTTGAAATGATCATTAAGCCTGGAAGATGCAATGTAGGGCCTGATCACCTGTCTAGATTAGAGTCATGTGAAAGTGGCGGAGTAGTTGATGATCAGCTCCCAGATGCAAACATGTTCTAGGTTAAGGCCATACCAGAATACCTGGAAGACATAGCAATCTTCTTAAGTAAAAGGGCCTGCCCAGAAACATACTCCACAACCCAGAAATTCCATATGGTGGTTAGAGTAGCGGACTATCAATTGATTGCAAGGAAAATATATAAATTGGGACTAGATAGTATCCTCAGGATATGGTTCTTAGATCATGAAAGACAATATATACTATATGGGAGTGCCACAGTGGAGTTGCGGGAGGTCATGTTGGAGGAAAGGCCACTGCGTAAAAAGTCCTCCAAGATGGACTATGGTGGGCCACACTCTTCAAGGATGAAAAAGAATATGATAGATCATGTGATGTTTTTCAAAGAGTGGGTAAGCCATCAAAACGAGATGAATTACCACTTCAACCAGTTCGATCTTTACAAGCATTTGAGAAGTGGGTGGTTGACCTCATTGGGCCAATCAACCCCAAAGCTAAGAATTCAAAGGCTAGGTAAATTATTACCGCAAGTGACTACCTTACACGTTGGGTTGAGGAAGCAGTTGTTCATAATTTCTCGACCGATACTGTTGCTATGTTAATTTTTTAAAATATTATCACTCGGTTTGGATGTCCTAGAATTCTGACCAGTGATCAAGGAGCTCATTTTATCAGTAGTACAATGGCAAAGCTTACAGCAGAGTTCTTGATCCAACATCATAAAAGTAGTCCCTACCATCTGCAAGCCAATGGAATAGTGGAAGTGTTTAACAAGATTTTGGAGAGAGGATTAATGAAGGTATGTCATGTAAACAGGGAAGATTGGGATGACAAAGTTCCAGCAGTACTATGGGCTTACAGGAAAACCACAAAGAATCTCCACAAGTACACTCCATTTCAGCTAGTTTATGGGAAAGAGGTTGTGGTACCTGTAGAATTCATTACTTCAAGTTTTTATATTGCACAGATTAAACACATGTCATAGGATGAATCAATTGTGCAGAGGCTCATGGAATTACAATAACTTGAAGAGACCAAGTTTTTAGCATACTTCCATCAGACAGTTGAGAAATCAAGGCAGAAATCTTGGCATGACAGACACATTAAGACCAAAGTATTTGCACAGGGAGACAAGGTCCTAATTTATGATAGTCGATACCAGAAACATCCATGCAAGTTGTGCATGCATTGGTTGGGAGCATTTATAGTTGTGAATATCCAACCCTATGGAGTAGTCAGAATTGCACAGCTAGATGGTATGTTGCAGCCAGGATGGGTGAACGACACTCACCTGAAACCTTATCTATCTATGAAGTGAGCTAAAGGACTATTTATCTAGTCTGAAGGAACATGTATAGTAGTTAGATTTGAATTTTCTTACAAATTTTTGTGAATTCAGTTAATAAAGTTGAAGAGTTCCTTGTTGCACCGTGACATGTAGTTCATTTTTTTGTTTAAGTGTTGTTTTGATGTAGAACGTATTAATCAACAATGTGGGATCAGAAGTGTCAAGAACCTATTAATGACAGTCATTAATATGATGGGGACCCCTTTGTGGTCGGAGGGAGAGAGAATCTAGATGCAATCTAAGCCCATGTGCCACACAAACCCAGTCTAGTCACAACCTTTATTACTACTACAGTACCCCGTCTAAATTCGGTTAATCCATAAAGTCATGATACGTGAAGAAGCCATCGATATTCACGTCGGGATTCTTATACGTCAAATGGTAAGGCTTGAAATCAGCCATCTCTCTAACCAAATTTCCTATTAAATGCCTAGATCACCCGAGTGATTTACCCCATTAACCAGTCCCATCAGATAGCTCAGATCCAAATTGTGCCTATAGGGTAATGATCAATAGCAATTATTACAGAACTTTCCATCTCAGCACAGGTATAAGGGTCCAAGAACTTAGTGTAGGATGTAATTTTTCCCAGAATGAACTTAGAAATTTACGAATTCTGAAGAGTGAGAAAGCTTGTGTAATCCCTCGACCATTAGTCATGATCCCCAATCCTTGTTTTTCCTATCCAAATTTTTGATAGTTTAGACTGACCATGATGAAAGCTATAGGGATTCGAAGTTTCGTTTCAAGGGATGAAATACCAGATGAGCCCTATGACCCTCGAGTCGAGGTTGTGGGTGATCTCAAGGGGAAGGTGGAGCAAGTCAAGCTCCTCAACCTCAACTTAATAGACCAGGTCTTGTTTCCTTATATGAACATATATGTTTTATGGAGTATCACTCAAGATGAGTTGGGAGGCATGTAGTTTGTGTCGAAGCTCGACTTTATCAATTTGCTCAATTTGACCATCATGAACCTCAAGGACTTACCAATTTTATGCACCAATAGGGAATTTGTGAGGTGTACCAAGTTTCTGATCATCAGAGTGCATGACATAATTTTGTGGTTGGATAAGAGATATCCAATCCATGTAGAAGAGATGCACTAACTTACTGGACTATCGCTTGAGGGTGAGGACATGTCCAAAGGCTTCCAGGCTCCTAGCAAGCATGGCAAGAACAAGGGGGAGCCCAACCTATACGAGAGGTTTCACACATAGAGGGGGGGCGCATAGCCAAGATCGACCCCATACTACCCGAGACGGTTAGGACTGGTTTCTACATCATTTCTATCAAAGTCATGAGGTCCTAATACAAGGAATAATGCACACTGGATGTGTTATTAGTGGAAGATTTTTGTGCCATTGACGTTGTCTTTAACTGGTGCAACTACATATTGGAGGAACTCCTTGTGGCCTGCGAGGAAGCTCAAGAGAACGGTGGCAATTTCACCTATGGACACATGTTTCTTGCGTTCGCAATGCTCAAGTAGATGCCACCCGTCGGAAGACAGTTGGCACCAGCAGATAAGGGGTTCTTGGAGAAAATGTTTTAGACCTAGCATTCAAGGGTGTAATCGAAGAACATCACCTTCAATAATGTGGCATTCTCTAAGTGATACAACAAATTAATTGATGCAACATAGAGGTTGCACATTTCGTAGGAGCTGCATAACTACAATAAGCGAAACATTGCATTCAACATGAACCGACACCATACATTTGTGTGGTCGAGGTATGCCAAAATAGAGGACTTCCATTCACTATGTTTTTGTTCTATTTGGACGAGGAGGCCTTTGACAAGGAGGTGATGTCATGGCCTAGATTCAAATGCAACCTGTGCAAGTCGAAGATGTATTATGTTTTTCCCACCAAGATGGTGAAGAAGAAATGTCAAGAAGCAGGAGTAGGACTGATATCATGCCCAGAGGTATAGAAGAAAGAAGCTCCGATAGAAACGGACTCCAAAGAAGAGGAGGAGACACAACCACTAGAGCGCAAGAAGAGAACATTGTCAATGTTCCTACAACTACCAGAACAACCTATGTTGATAGGTAAGGACGTCAACGAAATCTTTAGTGCTTCATTCATCACCGATCTAGTGGCTAAGAAACTCAGGATGGGAATTTCCCCAAGTACGGTTTATAACCCCCAACCCATCTCATCCACCGCCCCCCGCACTCGCTCAGTGGATCGAGCAGCCCACATCATACATATCCAGGATGATCATGAACCTCACACCATTCAATCCACCATAATCACTGAAAAAAATCCATCACCACCACAACCCCAATAGCCACCTCCAGAAACTGACAGTCCACCCCAAACCAGTGATCCAGAACCCATGCAGCCCGATCCCCCAAAAATTCTCAAGTAGAGGCCAAAACTTTCTATTCCAAATCTAGAAATACCTATAGATAAGATATAACTGACTGGAATGGACCTTGAATCTTGGGACCAGCAGATCATACCCTTTGTACCGATTAAGGACTCTCCATTTTCGACAAGACGCAAACAATAGAGAAACTACAAGTTCAAAGTCCCCAACAAATTGCCTCAATGACTAAGGTTGAGGGTGATATAGTAAGCACAACCCAAAAAGAAGAGATCCACAAAGAAGAGGAAATACCAAAGGGCCAAAAGGAACCTAAGATGACTTCAGGGAAAAGTGTAGCGTCAGCACAGGAACAAATGGAGCTAGTCCTCCAAAACCCTCAGCAATGTGCAGAGTTGTTGCAACTCTACCTAGCCAAAACAAATGTTTTAACGTTCCTGTCGGAGGCATTGATATTGAGGCTTATGCCAGGACCGTCTATAAGAGAGGAGGAGGTAGAGACTCCCTCAGAGCACTCAATGGCCAGTGGTCTTCCACTGCAGTTCTGAGCACCTAGGGATGCCACCCCTTCTCCCGTTGAACTAGAACAATGGCCAACAACGTAGCTAGTCGGATTGATCAAGGCCTCAACTTATCAATTGGAGAAAAGGTTCCAACAGACTGAAAGGACTACAAATTACACAAGGGAGGAAACACTCCTTACTCAAGCCTGCAAGACGCTTGTTGGTCACTGTAATTTCTTATTAATTAAAACAATCAAGTGTTACATAAATTGTCAACCCAGGGAAGCCTGTTTATTTCAAAGGCAATCACACACTATATATGCTCAATCTCAAAAGAAATCCAAAGTTGTAGTGAAAGTTACACTAATCACACCTTTCTTTGAACAGACTGAAGTTCTACTCTGAATTACAGTAAAAGCAATCTATCTATTGCAGAGTTTAAGATTCAAAAGGAAATAATTATCAGAAGAATCCTAGATTACATTAAGAAACAACAACCTAGGAAAAAGGAACCTTTCAGCATACTGCAAAGAAGACTAACTATTTTGTAGAGAACAAGACCCTATTCCCCAAAGTAGGAATCTTCAGCACCTGTCTCTGACTATCACACTTTCATAAACTCATTCTGCAAATAGAATTACCAATCAAAATGATTAACAATTAATGAAGACTAACTATTCTGTAACAGAGAATAGGACCCTATTCCCCAAAGTAGGAATCTTTATCACCTGTCTCTGACTATCACACTTTCATAAACTCATTCTGCAAACAGGATTACCAATCAAAATGATTAACAATTACCTAGGAATGAATTGTATGAAAATGATGTAACAATCAATGGAAACAGAGTTTCAGCAAAACAGCGTTTTAACAGGGTATAGATAAAAACAATACTAACACACTACAGAAACTAATGGGTGAGTCTTGTGAAGAAGGTGGGCCCTCTCCTTCTCACAAGATTCCCCAGAATGAAAGGAACTAAAAAGAAATGCTCAGAATGATCTTTTATTCATCTGTCAAATGTGACAGGTTACAATATCCAAAGTGAACACACTCCCTCTCTGTAATTCCTTTCTAGATAAGCCTTCTGTAATCCCCTTCTAATAATGATTTCTTCCCTATTTAAAGAGGAGAATCCTCTTAATACAATTAAGCATAAAATTACATGTGTACGTACAAATCCTATTCTTAGTCTGATCTAATCTTCTATGTTGGAATAGGATATTCTGATCTTCCATAGAAAAATGTTGTTACAGTGGTTGTAATGGTGATGGCTTGAGGTACAGCTGTTGTGGCTAGTGTAACAGCTCCTTTATTTATCTTTTCTTGTTACTGTTGTATGTGAAATATTGTTTCAGCATCGCAAATCATGGACTGTTTCAAAAATGGGATTTGCGTACTGTTTGACTATTTCAGCAATGTGGTCTTCAAGCAGCAATGATGGTTGTAATGTTGTCGGATTAAGGTACAGCTATTGTGGCCAGTGTAACAACTCCTTCTTGTTATTTTTGTATGTGAAATGTTGTTTCAGCATCACAAATCACGGACTATTTCAGCAATGGGATCTGTGTATTGTTTGACTGTTTCAGCAACATGGTCTTCAAGCAACAACGATATATTAACTGTAGTCTTCAAACTGTTTCAGCAACTATATATTTCTAATTAATGGCTAAGTATGAGAGTAATGTAAAATTACATGTAAAACAAATTAAACATATAGCAAAGAGAAGAAATGTTATATACCTTTGGAAAAATAGATTAAGGTGATAATGTTGGCTTA
>ML811670.1:62502-104826 GCA_009831015.1 Picea engelmannii | reverse complement strand
TAATGGGTGAATCTTGTGAAGAAGGTGGGCCCTCTCCTTCTCACAAGATTCCCCAGAATGAAAGGAACTAAAAAGAAATGCTCAGAATGATCTTTTATTCATCTGTCAAATGTGACGGTTTACAATATCCAAAGTGAACATGCTCCTTCTCTGTAATTCCTTTCTATCTAAGCCTTATGTAATCCCCTTCTAATACTGATTTCTTCGCTATTTAAAGAGGAGAATCCTCTTAATACAATTAAGCATAAAATTACATGTGTACGTACAAATCCTATTCTTAGTCTGATCTAATCGTTTATGCTGGAATAGGATATTCTGATCTTCCGTAGCAAAATGTTGTTACAGTGGTTGTAATGGTGATGGCTTGAGGTACAGCTGTTGTGGCCGGTGTAACAACTCCTTTATTTATCTTTTCTTGTTACTACTGTATATGAAATACTATTTCAGCATCGCAAATTATGGATTGTTTCAGCAACGGGATTTGCGTAGTGTTTGATTATTTCAGCAATGTGGTCTTCAAGCAGAAACTATGGTTGTAATGGTGTTGGCTTAAGGTACAACTGTTGCAGCCAGTGTAATAGATTCTTCTTGTTACTTTTGTATGTGAAATGTTGTTTCATCATTGCAAATCACAGACTGTTTCAGCAACGGGATCTGTGTACTGTTTGACTGTTTCAGCAACATGGTCTTCAAGCAGTAATGATATATTGCCTGCAGTCTTCAAATTGTTTCAGCAACTATATATTTCTAATTAATGGCTAAGTATGAGAGTAATGTAAAATTACATGTAAAAAAAATTAAACATATAGCAAAGAGAAGAAACGTTATATACCTTTGGAAAAAAAGATTAAGGTGATAATGTTGGCTTAAATATGAGTGGGAAAAGGATGTAATGATAGAAAAAAGTGTGAGAAAAAAGGTACATTATAGATTCCTAACAACACTGGAAGAATTCACCAAGATTCAGGCATAACAGAAACTGGAAAGAGTCTAGGAGAGGATTGTTGAAGCCTGACCAGAAATAAGGAAAGACCACACCTCAACTTCCAAAGTCCAGTGATGCAGGATAGCCTCAGCACCAGATCGAATTACTCCAAAGAGCATGGTCACAGTTGTCCATTCGCGCAGATCATTTGGAAGTGCAGTTGCAGCAGATTCAGCAAGAAGCAGAGCAACAACCTAGGAAATTGCAATAACAGATGGAGAAGGTAGTACTGGAAGGAAACAATTCTCGAGAAGCACTACACAAGAATAGAGTTGAGTGCACAAGGATATTTTGAGAATTTAGTGACTGGATGGGCATCATCGCTAGGAACAACCAGACTCTAGAGGACGTGCGTGCACGAGTACAGTTGTTGAATGAGGAATTTTTGGTCACTATGGATCCACTCGAGAAACAAGATAAATTCGACCAAATCTAGCAAGCAGATAATGAGTTGAACTCTTTTTTCTAGGTGAAATCCGTAGCCAAGAAGGATTTGCACGACTTTTGGCCTGTCGTTCTGAAAATATACATGAAAATGAATCAGGTGGATGCCATAGAAAACTCTGAATGGAACTCTTTGGTTGTATCCAAGCCCAAGCGATGTATCACATATGCGACCCAACAATTCATAGTCAAAGCCTCACTCCTTTCCAGGAAGTGGAAAGATAAAATTGGGAGTTTCCAGGAAGTTAGAAAGAGAGATTTAATGTTCGTCCCAGAGTTGGGCCCTTTATTTAAAGAGGCAGAGAAAGAGGAAGCACAAGCAGAAGAGGAAGGTAAAGAAGAGAAAGAGCATAAGGGAAAGAAAAAGTTACTCCTAGAAGCCACGAAAGAGCCAAGTACTTGACTCGAGGGTGAGTCAAGGCTTGTGGTCAGAGCCTATTGGGCCCTTTGTTTTTGGATTTGAAGCTATGCAAGAAGGACTACAGTCCAATTTTTGGTTTAGCACGAGTTGTGAAAGCTACATAAGAAGATGGATAGATTGAGTTTTGTTGTTGTTAAGAAAATGTTGTACATGTAATCTATATTTAGTTTTGGTTAGATAGAGCTCTACGAAATGAGTCTAGAGACAAAAGTATGTAACAGAGTACCAATTTGTATCTTTGAGATTGTATTCGGTAAGTTCTGAAGATAATAGATGAGGAAGGACCCAAAACTTTAAAATATAATGTGTCCTCATGCCAAAACCCTAACTAGATGATGTCAAGGTTCAAAATGATGGTGTTAGAGGCCTTTAAGGGCCACATCATGGTGGGAGGGAAAGACCCCCCTAGGTCCAGGCCTGGCAAAGTGCCTCTAGTGGAACGTCCTCTTTTTTCTCTGGTACAAGCCTTTGCTATCCATATGCCCCTGGCTGGGGTCACAACATCCATTTAGTGGGATTTTATCCCCATGGAGGTCTGAACTAATTATCTCCCCATACGTACCTATCCATCGAGCATGGTCCTACAGCAACAACAAGTACGCCCTCCATGGGATCATAAGTCACGGGAATCATAGAAATTTCAATCACATATAATAATCAAGTTACCCAAACATGTGCATCAAATCTCCCTTTACCCAAACAAATGTTCAAAGACGTTATGCTATTTAACAATCCTCGTTTGGAGAGGGTCTCAGGACATCCTATTGGGATAATCCTCCTCGGGTTTGGGGTGTTTCCCAAGTGAATACCTATATAGGTCATGTAGATGTATGAGATGTTGTAGGGAATGTTTAGACAAGGGGTGATGTGATAACAGGGAAATGTAGGTCTTACCTATGGGTGCCTATGTAGAGGGTGAGTTGCACCTTGTCATGGATGCCATTGTTTCATATCCCATTCAATGCATTTTACTCTTTGTCTTATTGCCTTTGTTTTTCAAGAAAATAATTGGAGGAAACTATCCTAGTGTGGTGACTTGTGGTGATAGCGTTTCCCACAAGAATTTCACGAAAATGAGAAGTTTGGCTCATGATGAGACCTTCAATGAACATGCAGTTTTAGGTTTGGAGTTATTCAATTGGTTACACTGGCACTATGCTTACAGCTAACTTTCTTCCATCCATTGTAGGGTAGGTTAGGAATAGGACGAGTGTGGTTATTTTGCTTTCTTTATGATTTCATAATTTAAATGTTTTCTTCCTTTTCCAGTTGTATAGCATAGATTTTTATTTTTTTTAGGTTCCTCAATAAATTTCATCAGCTGCAGTTAGTTTAGTTTGCAACTCGTGATGATTTTTTTTAGTCTAAGTTTTTTTTGTACAAAATCATTTTCCTCTCCATTTAACACATTTTATTTTTCATCGTCTCATTAAAATCTTGTCCTACATATGGTTATCATGAGGAAACCATGTGTGTCATTCATTTTGAAGACCTACTAGAAGAATCATGCTTCACTTCAACGACACCCACTCTAACATTAACGGTTGAATATTTTATTACACTGAGTTGTTGAAATAACATATGTTGAAAAACATATTACATATTAGAGAAATGTAGCTAAGTTCCTTGAAAAAATAATCATACCAGTTGTTCATGTGTCACGGGCTTTGATGTGTCTTTTGAAATTTGAAGATGTTTTGATCATTCAACATGTTATATCTTTTGTTTTCACCTTGGAAAAGAACTACAACTCAAGAATCTTAGCAACTAGAACTGGTAAGACTGATGGTTTGATCTCGGACATTCACACAAGTATGTTCCCCTATGTTTTCAAAAGTATTATATTTTGATTGTGTGTCCCATGGAAACCCAGATGCATTTTTCAGTTGTGTTTCATGTTATAAGATCTCTACGAACATGCTCTTCCGGAAGGAAATTACCTTAAGCAACATCACTTTTGGTCAGATTATCTAACTGGTTAAACATTTTTGTTTGAAATCGACTAATAAATCAATTTGTGTTACTAGTCACTAGCCTTAATGGGTGATATCTCTTTTTTGCTTGTGTGTAGATTCCTCTTGTAGAAGTTTGTGCTCTCTTGAGGGAAAGGACATAACTCGAGGAAAACAAATAGAATTATCATGAGACCTATTGCATGGGAAGCTTCTTCACAAATCTATTGTTGGATTTTATTCACAATTCCCTACACATGATCTTCTTAAACGATTTCATTTATGAAAATATTAGATCAAAGTCAAACTCATACTTTGAACAGTTTGTCTATGTAGGTGAAAATGCACGGTTGGAATCACGCACATGTTTTGAACTATGATTAACTAAGCATGTCACTCTATAACATCAATTCTAGAGCTAGAAGAAGTGGTAAGGAAATGATGATTTCACAAAACCAAAGAAAAATAATTTGATGGACAACAAAGTGGAATTATGGCTAACCCTTTCCCCACTGAAGCACAAGGTTGCATAATTGAACTGGAATTCTTCAAAAAATCATGATGAGAGGTGTAATTCTCAGCCAGCACTAGCACTGAAACCCATCTGAATGAAGTAATATGCGTATAATATTTCACATTGATTAGTTGTTTCAAAAGGATGCAAACTTCTAGCTCGTTGGAATGCATGAATATCGAGGAAGCTGTTGGAAACACTCAGTATATGATTTCTTTATCAGTCCACTTTTTTTCCTAATTGCATATTTTTAATCGTCATTCATCTAAAAGTTTTAATTTCTCAGTTACAACAAGGTTTTAGGTTGAGTTCACCTCCTAATCCAACACTTCTCTTCTCATTCTTTCATCATCATATTTTCCCCTCAAGCATTTCATTTCTTAGATTATTTGTGTCCTATGATCTTTGATTATACTTAATGACATATAGTACTCTCACCTTCGTCTGTATTTTACATGTAGCTCCTTCGCACTAGATAAGGAACGAATCGACATGCATCTATTTCCTATCTCATGAGCCCAAATTAGGGGTCTTTGTTTTAACATGAATCAGAACTATCTAGGAATGTTATGATAGTGGTTGAACCATGAATTAACATAGTGGTTAATCAACAACCATCCTTTCATACTAGCTAGTGAGTGGATCATATGTAACAGAGGAACCATCCACACACTAAGTACTTTCTCACGTGAAGGGTGAAGTGTCAAAGTCTGAAGGCTTAAAAAGAAAATGGATATCTCTATGTATCCAAGTGTAGAAAACATACAAATAAATATCAATAGTTTCCATCCATCCCTTATAAGGATAAAGGGCCATCACTTTCCCCATCCAATGAATGGAAAGCATGCACTAAATAAATCAGGAAGGAATGGAAAGGAATTATTGACCAAACTAGGAGACATGCAGATATCTCCACAGGGCTATGGACGCTCACTGCCAGTGGATCAAGGTCTATGATGTCATGGTGACTCCATCGGGGCTATGGATTCATGTGGGGAGTGTAGAAACACCTATGATATATATATATATACACACCTCGTGAAAAAAAATTATTTATCCCAAACTTATATCATCCTCATGATAGAGATACCAACCTGAATCATCAATGTAGTTTAAGGAAATAAATATCATCAGTATTCATTCTCTTTTTATAGTAGACGCGATCCACTAGCCAACATGCAAGAATTTCCAGTGAGCCTGCCACGATGGAATATTTTAGGTAACCATTACATATTATTTCCATAATTTCTGATCTTAAAGGTAAGTTATGACCCTCTACATTTTCTAATTATCAATTAGGAAAGACTAGCATAGATTCAGTCTTCACCCAGTGTGTCACAATTTGTTGCACACACAACAGCCTCCCAATTTTCTTGTCTTAGCATCTCCCAAAGATAGGAAATTATCCCCCCCTCCATTTATTCCTACTAGGTGTTGATTTTTCAAGAGAGATGATATTGTATATATATATTATTATTTAATATGAAAAAGGATCACAACTGAAAGATAGATCTCCATAGAACAACAAGATATATCCTCAAGGAAACCCACAAGGGGAAGAAAACACTGCAAACTTTCCTCTATATAGATTTCTCCAACATATACAATGTCATGCAATGCTCTTTCACAAAATCAAGATGAAAGAGACCCAGACACCAACCAAGAATAGCATCATAGATAAGTGTGTACTACTCTCTTGTACTTATATTCAATGAGTGATCAAAATGACTCAATATAACCTCTATTTATACTCTAAAATACCTAAAAGACATGAATTATCAATAAACCCTTTCACAATTACATTTAGGAATAACCAATACAATTACACTTACAAATAACTTATGAAATTACATAAAATCTCAACACTCCCTCTTAATGATGAAGGTGTTTTATTTGGCACAGACTCTAACATTGTCGCCATCCACACAAGCTCATGACCATTGACTGT
The DNA here is from genome assembly GCA_009831015.1 of Picea engelmannii. Taxonomy (NCBI): domain Eukaryota; kingdom Viridiplantae; phylum Streptophyta; class Pinopsida; order Pinales; family Pinaceae; genus Picea; species Picea engelmannii. The sequence goes on along the minus strand of ML811670.1, from coordinate 98,562 downwards.
CGAACACACAAATATATACATCACATGAAATCCATAGTGACTTCATAGGATGCATCCAGTGTCAGTGGGTGTCTCTCCAATAGCTACAACATGTCATCATGAAACTATCTAGTTTTCTGTAGAAAACTCGGATATCTTATGCATGACATCCAGTACCCTGTGATAACATATGTACCTCATCTCTTCAACATGCATCCAGGGTCAGTGGGTAGCTCTTCAATAGCTACAACATGTCATCATGACATCCAATACCCTGTGATAACATAAGAAGTCATCACTCCCTCTAAATAGGGACTACGTCGAGCTTTTCCCTTAAGTACTCGAACTTCATCCTTGGCAATGGATTTTGTCACCACATCCACAACCTGCTCATCAATAGCCACATATTGGAGCCTCACTGCTCCCTTCTCCATAATATCCCCAATATAGTGATACCTAATTTTGATATGCTTCGACCTATCATGAAACATCGGGTTCTCTGATAACTTTATACAACTATGGTTGTCACATAAGATACAGGTCACCTCCATCACAATATCGCATAATCTAGTCAACAATTTATGAACCCACACTGCTTCGCAACTTGTTGCAAATGATGCCACACACTCTGCCTTAGCTGTATTGAGTGATACACATGACTTCTTCTTACTGATCCATGAAATCATACTGGATCCCAAAGTGAAGAAACATCCCAATGTACTTTTTCGATTTGTAACACTACCAGCCAATTCTGAATCCAAATATCCAAGTATATTGATATCATTGTTTGCAACATACTTGAGCCCATAATCCACTGTACCTTTAAGGTACATCATCACATGTTTTACTCTAATCAAGTGAACATGTCTGGGGTCAACCATGTATTGACTTAGGTTGTTCACAACAAAACATATATGTGGTCATGTATTCATCAAATACATCTATGATCCAATCATTTGCATGTATAATGTAGCATCCATAGCCTATGAAGTCGTATTATACAACAACTTCATATTTGATTACATCGGTGTAGCCATCAGTTTGTTGTGGAAAAGGTACAAAGAACCTTACTCAAACATTTTCATATCTTTCTAGGCTAAGGCAAGATAGTTGGGAATGTTACCCGGAGTTTATATCATTTAATTCAAAACAATCTCTTAATCCAAAGGTAATATGTACGAGGGACTAAGAATAATTTTATATATTATATGTAATTGTGCAAAAGAAATAAAGAAAAAATAAACATAAGTGTGTACATGGATAAGAGACAAGAATAAAATTAAAATATGAACAATATCATTAAGATACACATGTGAGACTGAAATCAGAAATCTGATTTTTATATTAACTTCATTCTAAGATATAGAGTAAAACTCTCTTTACAAACCCCTGCGAGGGTGGGACCAAAGTCAAATTTAGAAGTCTTCGATGGGCACCATACAAAAAGACTCTGACAACAAAAGAAAACTGAAGCTAAAGATCTGGATCAGCTTTCCATAAAAATGTTGTCACTTGACTCTTTAGAAACAAGTTGTTGAAAGATATGATTCAGTTTTGAATCATGTTTCTTTCAATAATACCCTTATATTAGAAGTTCTCCTTTTGTTCTCTCTCTCTTTTTCTCTTCTTTTGATTGAGCTTTTATTCTTTCCCAATAAGTTATGGTAGTTCAACTACCTTTCTTTTGTTAAACTTAATTAGCTTAACTAATTAGTTGAGACGAATAAATAATAATACATAAGGGTCTATTTAAATAATAACTAAATATATGGGACCCCTTGTCACTCCAATTTTCATTTCTTTAATTATCATCAAAATATGAAATATAACACCCCAAAAATTATCTCAAATATTCGCCTTGTAACTCCCATTCTCATATTAATAGTCAAATATTTTAGTATCAAAATAAAACATGACTATAACCAAAAATAGAATCATATCCATACTCTCCAAAACAAATCTGTCTAAATGTGTGTTTGTTGTCCAAAAATTTTGTCATACCAAAAAAATTGTCCTCAAAATAAAATGACATTAAAAAGCATTAAAACCCATATTTGTTGTGAGAGGCATTTTGCCTCTTTTCACTATTGCTTTCTTTTGATCCTTTTTCTTATTTGTCTTGTGCAACAACCTTCAATTGATTAGAACCTTGTGGGTGGATTTCATTGATGACATGGGAAAAACTATCCTTGAGGTGTAGATAAGAGGACATTGATTCAAAGGAGTCTTTAGAATACTTGGAGGGGTTAGCCACCTCTTTTACTTTATCTAATTCTGGCTCAAGGATGGCAATTTTTAATTTATTTCTTGCATGAGAGGAATGTACTAGAGAGACAACATGATCAGCTTGGGCATTTGGGTTGAATGGAAGTGGAGGAGGGGGAAATGGCAACGATATTGTAGGTCAACCATTATGGTATGCAACAAGTTGATGGACGATTTCTTTCTAGGAATCATTGGTAGGTGGTTTTCGCTGCATAGAAACATGAGGGGGGGCACAGATACTAGAGCAATTTGGTGTGGTTGTAAAGGAGGCCTCTCAAATCTAGGTTGCAGAATTCCTTGGCCAACTAGATTAAAAAATCCCGCTTAGAAAATTTTTTTTAGTTCTTTCGGATCAACATCAAAATGTATTGGAAATTGTGTCCTTCTATGGCCTCTTTGCCAATTATTTCCTCTACCTCTGTGAGCCAACTTTTCTAAGATGACAAAAGTGATCCAACCGGTTTTTAGAATAAACAGTCAAATCATCAAGATAAACTTGGATAATATTACTGATTAGATTGTCAAAAGATATCTGCATAGTTGTTTGAAAAGTGGCACATGTGTTAGATAATCCAAAAGGCATGTGTTCATAATAAAATGTGCCCCGTCATGTGGTAAATGTGGTTTTATACCTATCGGTTTTGTTTACCTTGATTTGATTATATCCAGAAACATCGTCAAGTAAGGACATCATTTGAGACCCTGCGACCTATTGTAAAATCATCTCCATATTAGGAAGCTTAAAATGATCTCTTACACTTTCCCTATTTAATGCATAGAAATTGACACATAATCTAATATGACTGGTAGTTTTTTTAACAAGGACTAGATTTGAAACCCATTCAGAATACTTACATGGAAATAGTATATGATATTTCAACAATTTTTCCAATTCTTTCCTAATGGTGGCTTCAAGCGTAGGATTAATAAGTCTTTTCCTTTGCCTAACTATTTTTTCCCCTTCCTTGATAGGAATGGCATGTTGTATGAGAGTAGGATCAAAATCACAAAGATCCTAGTACGACCAGGAAAAAACATCTTGAAATTCACGAAGTAACTCTGTGAATTTTGCTTTCTCTTCATTAGAACATTGGGCACCTAATTTAATGATCTTTGGAGATTTGAATGTCCCAATATTCAAGGAAACAATATCACTGACTTTCCTTTTTGACTCCTCTTCCTTATGTGTTTCTTTGCTTCCTACATCACTTGAGGAAAATGAACTTTCGAGAGGATTCAAGCCTTTAGGAAATATGTTGTCTTCAACAGAGATGATTTCCTTGGGATTAAAAGGTTTATTTTGTATGAAAGCGCAAATGCATTCGTCACTCAGGAAAACCTACCATGATTCTACATTATCGAGAAGGTGAGGACGGTATAGATATTGGAACGTACAATCAGGTCTTTGAGGTAAGAGATGTCGCGTAGGAGAAGCTGAAAAATAGCTAATCTATCAACCATTGAATTAAGTTCCCTTTTAACATGAGTGATGTTAAATGATAATAGATTTGAAATCAGCATCCAAACAGCTTGGGTATAACGTTTAAGTAACTTATTATTTGGTATATAAATTTTCCATACAATGTTCAGAACAAGTTTAGAATCACCAAAGACTACAAGGTGGCCACAATCAAGGTTATATGCATTTTCAATGCCCAAAAATAATGCCTCAAACTCAGCAACATTGTTTGTACAGGCAAATTCCAGCCTATAAGAGAAATTGTGAATTTTTCCTATCGGAGAATATAAATGATGTCGGCTCCATTACCTTCATTTGAACATGAGCCAATGAAATGCATGTGCCACATGCCATCATCAAAATCAGTTGGTTCAATTATAGTGTCACCTTCATCAGAAAAGATAGAGTACACCCCCAAATCTTCTTTGAGATAATTTACATTGGGTTGAGGAACACTCTCTATATAAGGTGAAATTATTCCTTCCCTAAGAACTATAATGTTCTTTTTGTTTTGAGGGACATATAAATGTGTACCATTGAGTGAAAGGTATCCACCATTTAAGGTCGACCAGTCCCTTCCCAAAATAATCAAGTAACTACTCACGTGCATGTCAATTACCTGGATGTTGAGAGTTTTTCTTATCTCAGGATGTGCACACATAACTAAAGTTACATCTTTAATTTCCCCTATAGTTGATTGTTGTATATTATTATAAGAGAGCATACTTCTATAATTTTCGTTCGTACTAGACAAGCCAAGCTCTTCCATGATAATTTTAGACATCACACTTGGACCAGACCCGCCATCAACTAGGAAATAGTGAGCTATTTTATCCATGATTTGTACTGATATATAGAAACGAGGGTTTTTTATAGGGTTCCTAAAATTATATACACATATCCTATTTACAGTTGAATATTATTCCTTTGACTCTTCAAATAGATTGGCTATGGTAGAAACCTTACCTTCCATAAAGTCCTTAAGATGATTTTTTTGTTATGGGATGGAAACCATGTCCAAAAGGGTAGCATCATCTTTGATATTAGCCAATTGGTTAATGATATTGTACTTATAAGAGGGAAGAGGAGGAGATACTCCTTGATTACTTCAATTTATGACAATTTTTGTATCGGCACTTTGAGAAGATGAGCTTGGGGCAGAAGAAGTGTGAGGAGGATCAAATTTACTTTTGGCAGTGTAAGATTTATTCCTAGTATTTACCACCATAACATTTTCTGGTTCGGCCCAATCTAAAACAGCGATAGTGGTCTCGGGCATTTTACAAAAAATCTTATCTCTAGCATTTCGTTTAACCTTGCATGTATTTTCATCGTGATTCTCTTCAAACCAATTACACCAAGAGAAATTCATCATGGCCTTTGGCTTAAAAGTGTTTTAATTGGTATTTCTAAAAGGCACTAAAGGAGAAGTCCTGAAAGAAGAGGAGGAAGGAAGTCCTTTTCGTTTGTAGGATATCATCCTATTGTTCCTATCTTGCATGAGTTGTAGAATGGCAGACCTATTTGTTTTCTTGACCAAGTCTCCCTTAGGAAGACTCGTTCTTTCAAGTTTATCTTCATATTTTAGGGAAGTATGAAGGGTGAAACCGAGATTGTCAATAGACTTTACTTCAACTCTATGACGATAAGGTGAAGGTAAAGCATTAAAATAATGCACGAAAGAAGCTTGATTTTGAGGTCGAATTAGTTTGGGGATTTGATTATATAGCTTAGTGAAACGAAGGTTGAAATATTTAATAGTTTCACCATCCTTATAGGTTATATTGTTGTAAATGATTAGCTAGACTCTTGGGTTGTCCATACGTGGATTTGAACCAATAAATCAGTTCTTCCCAAGTTGAAAGGATTTTGGGAAGGAGGTCAAAAACATTTGTTGTAGCTTTCCCTTTGAGAGAATTGACAAATAGATGCAAGCAAGTATCATTATCATTATCCCCTATGTTATGACAACAATTAGAGAATGCTACCAAGTGTTCATTTGTAGTAATGGTACCATTGCCTGAGAACCTAGGTAAATGATCCCTAAATTTCAGTAATGGTTGGGTCGTTGCTACGAGATTTAAGGGAGAAGATGCATGCCAGGGGGTGGTTGTAGCATCTTCCTCAAATTGAAAAACTCAATATTTCTTAATTACCTTAGCAGGATTGGTAGTGTATTGAATAGGGACTTAGTGACTATAAATACTACCAATCACAGATGAAGTAGAGGGTTCCGAGGAGGAGGAACCTTTGGTGCCACTACCACTATCCGAAAACATCATATTGAAGGTGATAGGTATGGGAGATGAAGATGAACTGGCAGAATCAGATAGGGTTCGCTTAAGAGAACTTTGTTGTGTTTGTAAAACAAACTTTCTTCTTCCTATTTCAGAAATAGGAGTAAATTCAAGGGACGATTCTCTTCTTCTTCGAGAAATACAAGAATTAGAGGACATGAAATAGAAAATTGGGTCATTGTCAATTTTTGGGCCGCCTTTGCTTGGCTTCCCAATATTCACATATGTTTATGTCCCTGGAAATTACTTCCCAAGAGCTATGAATATGAGCACAAGTATTAGCAGTTGTTAAGATAGTATTAAATAAATTCAAGGAAAAGTTGGTTTGGTCGTCAAGACCGTCTCCAATATTTGGTTGTCTTACAACTAGTACTGTCATGGAAAAATTAGTCAAAGAGTAATCGGACAAAAAATAAAATAAAATACAATAGTGATACAACAACCAGAGAGATATGCAATTATCTCTCTAGTATGGTCACCAAATAAATGTTGAGGAAAAGGTACGAATAACCTTACTCAAAAAATTTCAGATTTTGTTAGGCTAAGGAAAGATGGTTGGGAATGTAACTCAGAGTTTATAGCTTTTAATTCAAAACAATCTCTTAATCCACTGGTAAGATGTACGAGGGATTAAGGTGGATTTTATATATTATATGTAACTGTGCAAAAGAAAGAAAGTAAAAATAAACATAACAATGTACATGGATAAGAGACAAGAATAAAAGTAAAATATGAACAATATCATTAAGATACACATGTGAGACTAAAATCAAAAATCTGATTTTTATATTAACTTCATTATGAGATACAAAGAAAAACTTTATTTAAAACCCCCTGCGAGGGTGGGACCGAAGTAAAATTTAGAAGTCTTCTATGGGAACCATACAAAAATAATCTGACAACAAAAGAAAACTAAAGCTCAAGATCTGGATCAGCGTGCCATAAAAATGTTGTCACTTGACTCTTTAGAAACAAGTTGTTGAAAGATATGATTTAGTTTTGAATCATGATGCCTTCAATAAGACCCTTATATCAAAAGTTCTCCTCTCTCTCTCTCTCTCTCTCTCTCTCTCTCTCTCTCTCTCTCTCTCTCTCTCTCTCTCTCTCTCTCTTTATCTCTTCTTTTGATTGAGATTTTATTCTTTCCCAATAAGTTATGGTAGTTCAATTACCTTTCTTTTTTTAAACTTAATTAGCTTAACTAATTAGTTGAGACAAATAAATAATAATACATAAGTAAGGGTTTATTTAAATAATAACTAAATAGGTGGGACCCCTTGTCACTCCAATTTTCATTTCTTTAATGATCATTAAAATATGAAATGTAACACCCCAAAAATTAGCTCAAATATTCTCCTTGTAACTCTCATTCTCATATTAATAGTCAAATATTTTAGTATCAAAATAAAACATGACTATAGCCAAAAATATAATCATATCCATGTTGTCCAAATTTTTTTTTTGTCTAAATGTGTGTTTGTTGTCAAAACATTATGTCATACCAAAAATATTGTCCTCAAAATAAAATGACATTAAAAAGCATTAAAACCCATATTTGTTTTGAGAGGCATTTTGTCTCTTTTCACTATTGCTTTCTTTTGATCCTTTTTCTGATTTGTCATGTGCAACAGCCTTCAACTGATTGGAACGTTGTGGATTGCATATGCTTTTGTTTCCCCTGTTAATGGATGCATTCACTAATACTCTACCTAAATAAAATCAAGATGTTGGCTCTATCATTCACAACAAAAGCATATGCAATCCATCCATTAACAAAACTTCACCAAATATCGAATTTAATAATCAATTGTAATTGAACGGGGAATGATGGGGTCATTGGGAATATGAGGGGCTTTATAATGAATGAAAAATGGTAGAATGGATGGGAATAAACAATGAATATTGTTCAAGCAAACGCAAAGTCCTTTGCTTCCAAAAACAATATCTCCATGTCACAATTTCCAACCCAGAATCATAATCCATCCTCTTTAATCCTTTTACTTTAAAAATGATATTCAAGATAACAAAACAAGGGATGGATTAAATGTTATTGGGAAGGTGGTGGGCGTATAATGAGCAAAAAATGAGACAATGAATGGGAATAATAGAGATTATTGTTCTATTACAAGAAATAACATTCATTGACTTTAAAATCAACGTTTCCATTATCCAACAAAAATCATTTAAATATCCACAAAATTATTTGAATATCCATTGTTTACCATGCCTATTTATTTCCAAAACTCCCACTAAATTTGGTTTGTGCCATAACATTATTTTTAAGCTCCAACACACAGAATCCATAACAATTCTTTTTAAGCTACAATATCCACGATATGGTGATATTTTCTTTAAACCGCCCAATACCAATCTCCAAGAAAATGACAAGGTTATCAAATTATGCAAATTTCATTTCTTATTTTAAAACCATATATATTCTTTAAACTGATAAAGTGTTATGCATGAGATTTCCGATGAAATGATTTGAATCAGTTAAAACCATAACCATAATGTCTCAATTCGGCATGAGAGGCTGACGGGAAAACAATCAAAAAACCCTTCAACTGTATATTACATACAATTTACATTACAACCCCAAATATTAGCTTCCAAAACAAATCGAGGTCAAAACCCTAGTGCAAACATGGTGAGAATCAAACCCACATCAACTTCAAGTCGACAGAATTCCCTCATGGGTAAACAACAACCGAGCCACGGTTCTATGGGTCAAATCCATCTTCCCGGTGTTTGGTTAAAACACTAAACAGGACTTTGAATCTGGGTTTATATTATTTACTTTCCCACGTTATTGGATAGGAAAAACAAGGTATTGGATTGACAAATATGCATAGGCCTCAAGGTATAGCTGCAAGAAAATCCAAAACATTTAATTCCCAGAGTGACCACAAGACGATACACAGGGCTCCATCACCTTTTTAAACAATGGTAAGGATAATACAAAAGGGTTGCAAGACTTTGAAAGTGTGGATATGCAGTGAGGATACAACACAATGATCACGAAACCAACTGTTGTTTATATTTTACAGACGAAACCCTCAAAAATAGTCATATAGAATGAGTGAAACCAAACACATTCACCCACAGACATTTGCCAACATCCATACCACAACAATACAACCTTTGCTATAGGCGCCATATGACCAAATACTTCAATTAGAATAGAATTCCAAATAAAAAATTTATTTGAAACACTTAAATGCCAATAAGAAGAAACACAAATCGAAAAGTGAGTTACACAGCCAGAATGCCCACAACAAATCCATTGTAAAATTTGGAAAACAAACACATTTTTCATGCAAACTCTAATATCCAACAAAATAATTTTATCTGTAGCAGAGAGAAATCCATGAATGAAGAGGTAAAATACCATGCATGTTAGAAGAATGCTATCAAATCAACAAAGCACAATTTTTTCTCCAAAGGCTGAGCACAATGGAGGCGCGACTAGCCAGAGAAACCACAACAAGAAGGAATGGAATAGTGAAGGTGGTGGCTTCGAGGTAGGGTAATAAGGACATGCAGTAAATGCATGTCACTTCTCCTCTTTCCACATTAAATGCCATCAACCACATCCAACTATGGATCACACTTAGCCTCCAAGACTTGTTCCATCAATAATATCAACCATCGAAGCATCCAACATAACATATCATTTCCATATTCAAAATTGAATCAGTCTCCCTCATGGATTTTTACAACTATTATATGCCCATTTAACACCAACACTAAAATAACATGTTGCACATACCCTGCTAGTGGATAATTGCCAATCAACATAATAGTCATTTGTCCATATATGAAAATATATCATGAGTTCGTATGAGAATACATTTGGAGCAATATATCAAATCATAGGTGTAGAAAAAGTAAACTTGTATGTTTAATAAAATAAAAAAATTCTTTGTTTTGAAATCAAAATGCTAACACACCCAATATCCCTTAGTTGCATATAGAAACAGGTTAGGATCTCCATTCTTATCCTCAAACTGTGGAATATTTCTCGTAAGATAATCATGAGCGCAATAAGTGGAGCGCTTTCTATCATTATTTTTCTAAAGGGGTCCCACCTATTTAATATTATTTAAAATATACATAATTAATAATGCATTGCAACTGATTTGCAAGCAAGAATTTTATGTTGCGCTTTTGGGCATCAACATGGTTAATGGTCCAACACCCTGAACCTCTTCAGGATATCCACAACATATTTTCCCTGACAAAGGAAGATCTTATATGTCATACTTCTAATCCTAAATAGTAATGTATGAGACTAATATCCTTCTTTTCAAACTCAGAGCCCAACTCCCTCTGTCACTGAAAACAAACCCTACTATCTAGTCTGCCTCACTAGTTTCTCCCTCTATGAATGACGCAAAATCCATACCCCATCCCTCCTGACTAGTTGCCTCCTCTATGAACCATGATTCTATCATGAATAGCAGGCATGCATAGTTGTATCCCAATAAACATATTAATGCAAAGAGTATTCACAATAGAACACCAAGTGAATCATTGTTTCCCCATGTCTTCTATAGTTGTAGCAACAAATTTGACAGACACCTCTCTTCGCACCAATAACATTGCCTCTTTTCCATTGTTTCCCCTTGCATATTTCCAAACACTCCTTCACAAACTCAGACACTTGAATCTTGGTTATTTCCATCCAAGAGTATTCTCTTTGCATTCCCAATTGGCTATATAATGGATTTGCATTCAATTGATCACCTCTTTCCTAGCCATTGCTTCCAACGGTAAATTGCAGATAATCCAAAACATGGAAACCATAGTTATTATCTTGTCTTTTGCCCAAGGTAATTGTTCCATTCTTACACTAAATTCCATATGCATTTCTTGTGAATATCATTTGACATAAACATGCACCAGCGGTTCAATTGATCGTGACATAATTAACAATGCCAAACAGTTTGTATCATAACTGACGATGACTATGCCAAAGACTTGGCTCCAAGCAGATGCAAACACCAACCATGAACAAGGTTTGATTCCAAAATTATTAATCTGGTAGTTGCACAAGTCCTCTTTATCCCTGGCCTTCAAAAATAATTAGGCTATCGTACCAAAATGATGCATTGCTAACGCTTCCCACAATGTACAAGAAGGCGGGATGGCCCCTATAGGCTTACGTTGCATGTATTGGATCATATTTGGTATCATAAAATAGTCATGACAATATATTATTGTATAGGCCTCTCTCATAAGCCTCTCTAGAATATTTATTCACACCATATTGTCATCAAAGGAATTCTCATTTCACATTATACAAATTCCTCCCACAACATTCTCATGCTCATAAACCCACCGACATTTTTTCAATAAATAGTGTCATCATCTGTGTTGCAGGATTTGAAACAATGCCATCTTCTTTCTCTTCCTCATGGTAATTCCATTACTTCAATATTTTGAAACAATTCCATCAGTCATTTTCATCGTTGCAAGAACCACATGGTGCACATAGTCACATCCAAAATTAAATAGATTGAAAATTGTGAATCCCATTTTGTCCTTCTCGTGGTCACCTAATCGATTTGATCCCATGAGTTTTCACATCGTCATTCAATGTTTTAATTCTTAATCTTTTACAAAATCACCACGTAGATTTCTTATCTCGATTATCCTTGCCTCCGACAGATGAGACGTGGTCGTTGAAAATACTATGCTCATTGAGACCCAATTTTACCATTGAAACCATCGATCAAAGAAACTGTTTAAAATACATCACTTCGATGGATCCTTCTACTTGGCAGCTCCATTGTTTTGGAAGCTCAATGGAAATGTCTCAAAAAATTTCGTAGAGGTTTTCTTTTGGTATCATGATATCTCCACCAACTTTGACAACTCCAAAATAGGAAACCAAGCTTATGATACTTTAAAGAAATCGATAGATGTGTATAGGATCATGGGCACCATCAGGGCCCTGAGCTTCAAGGATTTCCACAACGCACAACTCTGGGTCACCCTCATCACATTTCTCTATGTATATCTGTTGGACATCACAGACCATTCTATTTCAAACCATTTGGTCTCCATATTAAATTCAGGAGGATGAGCACTCGATAATTCATTTGGCTTCTTCATTTTCCAAACACAATGAAGCTTAGAGACAATATTGAGTATTATATTCAATTCTAATGTTGTAATATCCCTCCCCACCATAGTATATATTGAATGGGATATTCCTAGAAGAAAATAAGCCGTGACCACACACATCATAAGTCTTCCGCTATCAATTACAAGCTGATTTTTAACCAAAACGCCCACCACCTATTGTGTTTTGTAGCATATGCCTGAATATACGTTGATATATGAATAATCAGTAAAAGATATCAATTGGATAATAAATGGGTTGAGAATAAGAGCATGTCCTAGAATCCAAATATCCCTCCTCTTCCATGCCTTCCACACATCCCATAAGAGCAAAGAAATTACTAGAACTAACCAAATGCACCAGGCTACCAGATCTTTTTTCCTGGGAAGAATTATAACGCTCACTTTGTTTTCCATATTTACTACACCCAAGGTGTTTCTTCGATGAGGGCATATCCATTGTACTTTGAAAATACGATGATGGGATTTCCATTTCTGAGTCCATATTTACGATCGGTGGTTTCATATTTCGGGCATGTAGCCAACTTTGTAGAGACATGTGCCACTACTTATGACATTGATTCCTTCATTTCTCCCATCTCTCTAACTGTTCAAATCAATCCCACTGAATAGAAATGCAAGCTATCTCTCTTATTCTCCCAGGCCCTTTTGTGAGGGAGTTAGGCATGGTCTCGCTCTGATACCATGTTGATTTTTCAAGAGAGATGATATTGTATATATATATATTATTATTTAATATGAAAAAGGATCACAACTGAAAGATGGATATCCAAAAAACAACAAGATATATCCTCAAGGAAACCCTCAATAGGGAGAAAACCTTGCAAACTTTCCTCAGTATAGATTCCTCCAACATGTACAATGTCATACAATGCTCTATCATGAAATCAAGACAAAAGAGACCCAGACATGAACCAAGAATAGATTCCTAGATAAGTGTGTATTACTCTATTGTACTTATATTCAATGAGTAATCAAAATGGCTCGATATAACCTCTATTTATACTCTAAAAGACCTAGGAGACATGACTTATCAATAAACTCTTTCACAATTACACTTACGAATAACCAATACAATTACACTTAGGAATAACTTCTGATACTACATAAAATCCCAAAATTAGGACCCTCGCTCTCTCTCTTTCGTGTAAACAACTAATCCTGAGTGTGTCTCTCCAAGACAAGAAATTGGGCTCCCCTCCAATTCTTCCTACTAGGATCCTCACTCTCTCTCTTTCGTGTAAATGAATAATCATGAGTGCTCCTCACACTCTCAAACCTTATCATTTACAGTTCCTCTCCTGATCACTGCTACCCGACAATCCACACTTCAGTGAGTCCCCTCCTCCTGCACTAACACAAATCATATGAACACATGTATCCTTTCTTCTACATCCACATTGGTACACCAGTGATTTCTTTGCCAATACATAATCCACCTCCCTTCGAACTTGACTTATGTGCAAGCATGCCTCCATTTAAACTCACTACATATGTTAGTTTGCATGTGATTATCTTCATTGTGTGCATGATCACATTGACACATCAGTAGTTTCCATGTGATTATCTTCATTCTATGCATGCATTTCATCGGTTGACTTCCTTCCACTCACGTTGATGCATCACATATCGGTAGCTTTCTCCCCTTTCACTTCGATACACTACATATCGATGAGGTTCATACCCCATCGTCGGTGCACTTCTTGTTGATAAGTTTCCCTCTTTCATCCCTGATGCACCAGCAAAAGGATGTTGACCCATCATCGTCATCTAGAACATCAACGATGATATTCTTCCTCTCGCTAATGCTAACAAGGTCAGAAAGGCCCACCTTCGTCATAAGGACTATATTATCCTCCTCTTGACTTGGATTCTTCTTGCTACACCATCAATCGATCTCCCATCATTTTTTATGACTAATATCTCTGCACCTAAATGGATAATTGATGAATAATACCTACCATGTCTAACCTGCTTCATGATTGCATTCATAATCAAGTTTGTATGTGTTACCAGTAGATCAAATTCACATACCACATCAGCTTTTTTTATTTGTACCTATTGATTTCATCACTAACCATGAGCATGAAAGTGTCATATATCTAAAGATAGGTTAATTGAAGCATATGTAGGTCTTGCACTAGCTCTAAAATGCATCTTGAAGGAAAATTGGTCACCTCGGCTCCGAAATGACGTTAAGCATCTCAAATTTCAATTGGTTGTTTTGAAAGTTTATAATTCTATTTTGCTGACACATCACCTCAATGCCAATGGATGAACGAAGAGCCTATATAGCATAGATGGCATGAGAACTTATGGAATTGAATTATGGCGAAGTAGTAGCAAGAACGGGGTCTGAACTTTCATTCAAAAATGTCCTTGCTTGCAATTTTGGGTACTGGTAAAAGTGAATTTGTCACTCCTTAAATAGACTAGTTGTATGAATTACACAATTAATAATCCAATGCAACTGTCTGAATCAAAATCCAAGGTCTTGAAGTGCCAAAATGATTGTCAAGGATTTCCCGCTAAGAAAGCCCTGTTAACCGTGGCCATAATTTAAAAATGGATCCATTCAAATGCTTGACTAACATGTTCAGATATCTTAATAAACGAGTCTCTATGTACTCTTTGTGTTGCAAAAATTGGCACCTCAATCAGACGTCATATGAGAAAGTTATGGTATTTCAAACTCAAGCTCTTGTTGTTTCTTACGAGTAAATGAACACATAGAAATTATTTCAAATTGTCTTCATTCATACCAGAGGAGATGATGGGAACAAGTTCGGTTCGTACCATAAGAGTTCATCAAAATTTATTTGTTTGACATCAGAGGATTTCCCATGAACTCTTCCAAAAGTTGTTGAAATGTCCTTTGAATCCATCAGAGGAGTTCCCATGAACTCCTTCGATACAAAGAGGAGGAGTTAGTTCAAATTCCTCTGATACAAAGAAGAAGAGTTAGTTAAAACTCCTCTGATACAAATCCAAGGAGTTAGTTCAAATTCCTCCAACACAAAGTGGAGCAACTCGCATTAACTCCTCCGAAATTTCAGAAGAGTTGTTATTAACTCCTTTGAAACCTACAAAACTTCCATCTGTAAATTGGCCATAACTTTTGACTCGGGTGTCTATTTTATGCATTCTTTATACCCTTGAAAATTTGTTTTCGAGATATATAACATCCTATTTATAATATTTGATAAATTATTGACCTGTGGTACACATTTTTTTATATTAAGGTCTGACACCTTGTTAATATCCCCAGAGAACACCACACCCCAACTGCGAGCAGAGGAACCACGAATCAAACTCATGGAAGTTTATATGAAGTCTTGATTACTTATATTTTTGTTTTGTGGGTTCAAATGATTGTTTTAATAATGTATTTAAGTATCCCTCTGATACCACTCATTTGCAATATGTTGAATAGTGTCAGTTGTTGATGTCGAAGAGGAGGACGCACTCAACATCCTTACAGAGTGATTTACATCCAAGGACAATAGAGCATTAAGGACAACATCAATTATCATGAGAGTGGGAAGTAGTGAAAGGAATTTGATTCAAATGGCTGAAGAGGAGGTCTGAACCCCATGATGATAGATTGTCAAACTTGGATGACCAAGATGTTCCAATGTCCAAACTAGTCATTACGGTGGATGAGAGGCACTATAGCCAAAATCCATTATGGCCCACCACCGCTAGAAGACAAATTTGAAATGTAACTGCTATATTTGTTCCCTCATCATCATAAAGAAGATAAGGACAAATGTTGGTAAATAAAAGGTCACAGAGGTAGGAGAAAGATCAAGAGTCATGTTGAACCCAAATAAATACTAGAATTGAACCCAAAGAAAGGGATTTTTGTCTCTTCAAACATTTTACATTTCTAAACTACTTTGGGAATACAGTGTGAATTAAAATTGAGAAGCCACTCATTGGAGCTTGGATGTATTAATGCTGAAACTTTTAATAATGAGAAGCCCTCAAGGACATCTTTTGATAGAGAGGAAAACTCGCATGTGTGGTTGTTTTACTGTGAAATATTTCAGGTGGAGTGTACATTGTTCACATGGGTTGTAAGAACACATTTGCTAATAGACTATTNTACACTCGTGAAGACTTAGCGAAGACAAGCATGCGAAAAGGCGCAAAGAATAAAGGCGTCGTTCATTTAAAATTTGCGATGAAAAATCAATGTTGATGAAACATTGGTGTGGGCAGCTTACGAGACAATGAAAAATGTTTATTGGCTGCCAACACGGTGGACTGAGCCACAACCAGTAAAATTAAACCATGAATGGTTGTCGGGCCAAAATCTGGATCGATTCCGTATTCCAAATGGTGAGAGTTCTAATTGGGACTTCTTATCGAGGGTAACCCATATTGTTGAAAATGAGCTATTTTAGACCCATCAACAAGTGGATTAGTCTAGATAGGAAATTGATGAACAGTTATCCAATTAGGCATAGAAAGATTGACCATTAGAAATGATAGGAGCATGACTGAGAGGATAGATGTAGTGAGAAGGATCTGAGATGGAGGAGAATATGAGAGGCCTCAAGATGCAGGCATGTCTTGCTCATAGGGTCAGTATCGACGAGAGAAAGAGGATCATTGTCAATGCACTTATTTTTTATGAGAGGTCGACATATTTTGCTAGTGCATCGATGATAGAAGAGGGAAATGTGTCAACAAGAAGCGCATTGGCGAGGGAGAGACGAACCTTGCCGATACGTAGTGTATTGGGGAGAAAGGAAGGAGCGTTGTCGATATTCAATGTATCGATGAAGATGAAAAGAGGTCATCTGGTTAAAGTCACGTGCATGGCCAAGGTAATCGTGTGAACATTTCTAGTGTATTGGCATTGATCACATGAACTTTGTCAGTGACAAATATGTGTGTTTTTGAGGTTTAGCGGAATTGTGTCAGTGTATCGTCCAAGTTCCGAGGAAGGTGGCTAAAGTATCAATGAAGGAATCACTAGTGCACCAATATTGATTGTTTTTTATGGAAAAAAGAGTGTGTTCTCTGATATGCTATGTATCGACGAAGGAAGAGAGAACTATCTAAAGTCCATATTGATGGGTAAAAGTGATCTGAAGAGAAACTGGAAATTGTAAAGTGGGAAGAGTGAGAGGAAAAACTTGGTCTTATCCATTTTCACAAGAGAGAGAGTGTGTGAGGGTTCCAATAGGAAGATTGGAGGGGGGGGCGCAATTTCTTCCCTTAGAGAGACGGTAATAAAATTGGGAGGTTGTTGTGTGCACACAACAAAGTTAAAAACTTAGTTGTCTTCTAAATTTGATATGAAATATCTTAGTGTTGGAAATTTAATTTTGAACATGGAAATTAAAAGAGATCGGGAAAGCAAGAAACTTTGGTTGAATTAGAGGAAATATTTTGAGACAACATTACATAGGTTTAATGTGTATAAATGTAAATCGGTCAAGGTCGCTATTGTTGTAGGTGTAAACTTATATGCATATCAGTGTCCCAAGAAACAGGAAGAAGAAGAGGACATGTCATGTGTTCCTTATTCTAGCGTTATTGGCAGTTTGATGTATGCAATGGTTTGTACTAGACAAAACATTGCACATTGAGTGGGAGTTTTGAGCAAGTATCTGTCAAAAACTAGGGAAGAAGCATTGGACAAATTTAAAGAGGGTTTTAAGGTATTTATGTCGCACTACAAATTACAGAATTTTCTACCAAGGAAGACCTGGGGCAGATAGAATGTTGGACATACATGGATTTGTTAACACATACTAGGCTAGATATTTGGATTGCAAAAGATATACACCTATTTGTAAGAGCAATCAGTTGGGTGAGTAAGAGATAATCTGTAGTGGCATTCTCAATTGAAAAATCTGAATACATGGCAGCTACTCATGTGAGCAAGGAAGTTGTATGGTTACAAAGGTTTTGTTTGGGTATTGGGTTTGTAGAGAAAGATATAATATTAGATTATGGCAGTGAGATTGCAATGGTTTTGGAAAAGAACCTGACTTATCATTCTAAGACAAAGTACATTGATGTTTAGTATCACTTTGTGAGAGACATGATTGAAGACAAGAAGGTGTTGTTTGTGATTGAATAATAATGTAGATTCATTGACAAAGTTTGTAAGCACTGGGAATTTATTTGGTGGGGCATTGATGCCCTGAATTGTTGATCATGAAATCCTCGGGCCCCGTGTATGCAAAGAAAACAACAAGTGGGAGAATGTTGGGTATGTGTTATACTCTTTGCATAGTTATCCCCACATGTGATGTGTATACATAGGTCATAATGGAGTTTCAGGGTGGAGCCCTAGAAAAAAAAAGGGGTAGTTTTTTTGTCTGTTTTGGGAAGTTTTAGAAAATGATTTTCTAACGCGTGGTTTTCTAATTTTGGTTAAGGAATTAATGTTGTAATCTAATACAAGTCAGTGGATTAAGGTTTTGGATGCCACATAATTATATATATTTTATTTGTAAACTATGAAGTTAATACAATGAGAGCTAGAGATGTGGCTCTAAACATTTGCTGGTTTTCCTCGATTAGGAGTTTCCATGGTAAATTTATGAGTACAATGTGTGAATGTTATTGTTTTCCTTCCTATTTTATAAAGAATATGTGTGTGCATTGTTATATTGTAAAGTTTTAAAACATACATAATCTTTCCTAAATCAACACATCGTTGCATGTTTAATTGGTTGTACAATGATCTAGATCCACCTTTTGTGTGTTTGTTGGATCCCTTATTTAATTTTCATACCATGGAGTTTTATGGATTCGTCGACTGAATTCTAGGCAAATTGATCGAGTTCTTTTATCCATTCAACTGTCTCTAATTGTTGAATAAACCATATCTTTGACTATGTATATCAATGAAGTATAAATGCATACCATAACCTATATGCCCTAGTTGTCGATAGTTGATTGATCGACCGACCATGGGTGAGAATTTTTTGAGAGTTGAAAACCAACTAGAGCTTTGTCTCTTTATAAATTGCTTGCATCGATTGACATTGGTCTATAGAAGACCAGTTGTCAGATTGGATTTTGGAACATCGATGCTCAAACCTTGGTAATATCTAAAGCAGTCTTTGAATGGTCATTAATTTTCCCTGACCCATGGTGAACATTGAAGGAGGCTTGTAGATCTATAGACTATCATTGAGATATTTTTGTAACTCTTTGAAGGATTTACACTATAAAATTAATTAATTAAAGTTGAGTGTGGTCGATGGAAGACTCAACTGAAGGTGGACAAGGGTTCCTTTGATTGACTACCTTGCTTTTCAACCAGAGCACTAATGGTACATGTTGTCATTTGAAGTGAATTTTGGTTCCAATCTGGATATTGGTTGAAAATATTGTATGGAGGATTGATCAATCAAAAGAGATCGAATTGCATAGTTTACTTGTATTTAGGTATTGAACATTGTCTTGATTAGCAAGAAATAATCTAGTGTGTTATTTAGTTATGTGTTGTTTTTTATCATACCAAGTATCAATGGGTGTATGAAGAAGGTGGTTAGCTATTGTATATGAATCTTGGATTGGATGCCCAAATAAGAAGTCCCTTCATATTGATCGGTAACAACATCAACCTGGAAAAGATTGTGTGGGTTTCACTTAGTTGATATATGGTGAAGATCGACTAGCAGGTGGAATAGTCAACTTTCTATAATAAACTAAAGTACATACTTGAAGTTTTTTGTGCCCTTTGTTAGAAATGTGGGTTCTTTTGACAAATATGAAGAACTTATTTTGTAGAAATAGTAGGAAATTCATGAGAAGAAAGTTGTTTCTTTGTAAGAATCTCATGATTGACTTCACAAAGAAGTTATTGCCTTGCAAACTATTGTTTCTCTATTGCAAATTGAGAATGAAATATTGAAGGGTCAACTAGAGACAACCCATACCTAGTTGGAAGCAGAGGTTGCCTTCTTACAAAATACTATATTGCAAAGATATGATGAAAAATATAGAAAGATAGATATTTTGGAAAGAACATTGAAACATGTCTTTCACAACCTCAAGGATGAATTTGAGGATAAAACATATTTACTTGATGATTTGGAGGAGGAAGTTAAAAACCTCCTTCATACATATATTAATGGTTTGAAAGAGAAGGTTAATAAGATAGATACAACCAATACCCATGTAGAGAATGAGGTTACCTTCTTGTATGTCTCTGTCGATGAGCTTCATGAGGAATTTTCTCCCCTTTAGGTAGATAATATACGATTATTTGAGAACAAAATTATTTGAAGAAAGAACATGATCTCTTGTTGTTGTAGATGGTGAAGAAAGAAGAGAACATTAATGGATTGCAATGCTACAAGCAGAGTCTTGAAGTAGAAGTCATTCAATTATAGACCATTATGAAGAAGTGTGATGATGTTGAGATTACAAACTCTCATCTTACTTTTTATACATTTGATGATTTTGCTTGTATCCTTATTAATTATGAGAAGGATGGTATCTTTACACCTCATTCTTTGTTTGCTACTAATGTCATGTTTTCTCCTATTTTTGAGAAACATACCATAGGTATTTGGTCTCGGTTGTTAAGTAAGATGAGCTATACTGGATTTGGACTTGGGAAGAATGGACAGGGTATTGTTGTTCCCATTACTCCTGAGTTGAGATTTCTTAGAGCAGGTCTTGGATATGATGATAATTAATTGATAAATAAGAGTTTGTTTACAAAGACTAGTAGGGTCATGTTTGTTGCAGGTGGAAGTCATCCAACTAAGTTGAAAATAAGGCAACCAAATACTCACGATGCTTTTAATATTATCAAAGATTTTTTTTATCATAAAATTGCATATGACATTGCTGTTAATGTGCATGGTTATCATGATCCTTTGATTGACTAGGAACCTAATCTTGCACCTTATATTAAGTTGGAACATAAATATTTTCCATATTGACATATTCACTATAAGGATTGGAGGAATTGGTCTAGGAATTGACATTCTTGGAGTAGTGGCAATTACTCTTTTATATCTTTGTATAAGAGGCATGAAAGACAAAAATATGAACTAGTTCCAACTACCAAGGTTAATTTTGCTTGGACTGATGAATGATCATGGAAACATTTTCATAGGTGTTTGAGGACTTCTTACATATGTATATCACCAATTGTATAGTAGTACAATTCTCCTCATTCTTGTTGGTAATCCAATCGGAGTGATTGATTGACATTCAACTAGAGATATCAATCCACAGAAGATACTGTTATTGCTTATAGTATTTACTTATAACTTGAACATATTATGGATTGATTTATTGTTCCCCCAATTGTGTTCAAGGAAGGGATATTGATTCTAATTGAATCCTTGTCAAAATCTCTTTGTAAACTTTGTAACAAGAATTTAATTGTTTTTTTTTGGCAAACTTGAGGAAATGTCTAAAATTCACTTGGAAGTTCAAATGAACCATTGTGATGATAGGCCTTCCAAGGAAACCCATTAAAAATGAAATATGTGGATAAGAAGGGAATTCAATAGAGAGGAGAGATGGGGAGGAAATGAAGATGGTTAGTGGCCAAGATAGGAGCACAAAGAAGAAGCTTGTTTGATGACCAGAGGAGAAGAAAACATTGAGTCTATCCCATGATGAGTGAAGAGTGTTGTTGAGCCATGGTCATTCAAAAATTTCATGCCACTAAGTATCAACACATGTATAGATCACCCTTTTTAAATCAATTATTTTCTTAATAATATCTCTAATCAACTTGGTTTTCTTCCAAATTGGGTTTCCAACAACATCTTAGTATCTTTGTGTGTTTTAATGTTATGTAGAGTGATTTAGGTGAGATTGTTATTGTCATTTATGGTGTATTATTATTTTTGGTTTCACACAGGGTTATGATGAAGACTTCCATCTTGTAATTCTTGTAATTCACCTATAAACCAATTTCCATTATTAGTTAACGAATGCCAACAACTCTCTATTATCTTTCATCCATTATACTCATGGATTGAAGATCAATGGTTATCATCTTAGAGCAGTTGCAGTTCTATAAGAGGTTTTCAACTATTTTAATTGAGTCGGGTGGATTGTTGGATGTTTTTAGAATTGTTGGGTATTTTTTTCCTTGGGTCGTTCCCATCTCCTTCGAGAAATTTTTTTTTTTCGAGTAAATTTGTGGTTAATCAAGTGTTGTGTCTACACATTGAAAGAATGCCAAAAATTACTACTTCATTTTGGTATATTGATAGACTTGTAGAATGTTTTGTGAAATTAGCATTAATGGCAACTAAGCAATGAACCAAATATGAAACAAAGTAGACTCGTTTTCCATTGGTTGGCATTCAGTTGGCCCAGATTTTGTTTGCTTGATTTTAAAACTAAGCATTGTGACCAATTAACAAACAACAGGTGAAGAGGCATGATCTCAGCCTATTTTTAAATCTAGATACTATTATCACTCTGTATTTTTTGTTTGGCTGAATAGACAAATGGCAGAGGTAATTGTTTCAACCTACTTTAGAGCTAGGCACTAGCTTGCTCAACTCA
Source organism: Picea engelmannii (assembly GCA_009831015.1). NCBI lineage: Eukaryota > Viridiplantae > Streptophyta > Pinopsida > Pinales > Pinaceae > Picea > Picea engelmannii. The sequence goes on along the minus strand of ML811670.1, from coordinate 75,897 downwards.
GAGAGGGCTCTCTCATGTCACTTGATATTTCTTTGGGAATTGGTGGCTAGATTTGGTTTGTTTTGGGGGTTTTTCTAAAGTTGTTGGAAAGGAAGGGGAGGAACACTTAGGGCTATGGAGTCAAAATTTTGAAATTGAATGAAAACAATGATTAGCTAGTAGAACTCTCCAGAGGATAAAGGTTAAATGAGGTAATGAATCTGAGTTATCACTTGAATTTAATTAGAGTGGTAAGAGGAAAGAGAAAAAAATAACTGCATCAGAGCATTACAGGAATGAATTATGGATTAGCTAAGAAGAAACATACATAGTTTAAATTGCTTAAGACAAGAGCATCAAATGATGAATTCTAGGCCTTTAACTCTCCAATTTAAACAGAAGACAATGTAAATGGAACTTAAGAAACACATGAAATACATACAACGAGGGAAGACAAAACTCATATCACCACCATTAGAATCTTTTCATAGAGACTTCAAATTTGTTGCATATGTATTCAATTCAGCCCCAGAAAATTACAATGAAGTTCAGAACAACCAGAACTGTGCCCTTGCACTTCTGTCCGCCCTTAATACACTCAGAACCTCTAATACTTATACAATTTGATTTCCTTCAGTGTGCAACTGGTTACAATAACTGAAATGAAACGTTCCTCTGCCACATTCTCTTTGAAATGTCACTCATAATATTTCAAATATTATTGTATTTATCCATATTCTCATTAAACATTTGGAATAATATATTTGAAATAAAAATAATTCCCAAATATTTTTTATCCTATAGAATTAAATTTCCATAATTTAATTCATGCCTATGGTTCTTTTAAAACCATGTCTTGTTTTTCCCAATTCACCATTTCACTATAAAAAACATTTATTGTTACCATTTCACATGAAAAACATTTACTGTGTTGTGTTTTTCCAATTTACGGTTTCACTATGAAAAGACATTTACTGTGTGTTTTTTCCAATTTACCATCTTTGGTAAAATACCTTTTGTCTTCTTCTTTTACTTCTGTAAATCTTTGGATAAAGAATTATCTAAGTCTTCCTTCACGTGCATCTTCCCATTTAAATATTTTTCATGGAAATAAACATTAATTTCTTAAATCTTACCTCTGTAAAACCTTTTCACCGTGAGGAGGAATTTCATTTATTAGAAACTCCACAATTGTTATTGAAATGCACCCCTAGAAAAATGTTGCACATTAAACATATGATAAATGGTGCACTTATTACATTGGTCTTGGGCTGGAGTGGTTTAATCCAAACTGGTTTTACCTCTGATGTGCTCCACGTAAAAACACGTGTCCACCAAATAAACCACAGTAGTTTTCCCCAGCCCGCCTTCACATAATTAACCTCCTTGCTACTCCAATCCCCGATATGTATGTGTGCCCTCCATCCAACCTTTGACTTTTCCACATTATAAATTGAGATTCATGCCCATGATTTGACATGATTCCATAAATTAAATATTAGATTAAATATTAATAAAAATATTTTAATAAAAATATTTATATTAATAATAATAAACCCTTTTTCTATTTTCTAAGAACTTTGGGCATATGAGGCTTAACACATGACTTTGTGGATGGGATAAGGGTGCTTAATAAAAGGAATATTCTTTATTTTCAATGGGAATATGAAAATAAGGGTAAAAATGCATGAAGTGATGGAATTGAGGGATTTAGATAAGAATTTAAACCAGATATAGATTTGGGATATTTGCCAAATTTTTGGCTCATGAAGGACATGAATATTTTGGATGATCAGTTAAGTGAAGGATTTAGGCGATGGGAGCTTGACGGAGCTGGTGAAAAAGTTTAAAAATCTGAGTGGAAAAATAACACAAGGACAAGATGCATTGGGAAAAATTAATGCAAATTAGCAGGTGATCTACGGTCTGTCGAGTCTCGTCAAATTTTGATATCGGGGGTTGGAAAAAATGGTTTTAGGTAGACCACTTTTCACCCCGATGCACCTCTAAAGGTGCCATGCATACATGAACAAAACCATGGTATTTTTCCCCAACCCACCTTCGAATAATTATCTTCCACGCTAATTCATTCCCCGATATGTGCCTTAGTCGTTGATCCAGTTTGCTTCAAGATCGATGATTCGTTAGGTCCTACCTTTCACGCCTCTGCTATATTTTTCCACATGCCACCATATGAGACCTTATCCTCCAAACTATCACACTTCCATAGCGATGTGGCTCTTCGCTAAGTGTCCGAGACTTGGATCCTATTTGAAAATTGTTATGGTGATAACATAGGCTCCAACTGGGGATGTTATCCTCTCTGCGAGGTAGAAAAGAACTGTAGACCTGGTGCCTGATCCATTGGACTACACCCAAAACATGTGTGTGTACCCTACTCCGACCTGTCACCAATGTCTTCTAAAAACCGAACTCTGTGCACTGCTCTCAATTGGATACTGAACATTGAATACATCACTAAAATCTGACTGTACATACTACTGGAAATCCAAAATGAAAAATGCTTGACCAACAAGCTTATTTTCACACTTCTATCTACTCTAAAACTGTTGAAATGAATACTCAATCAAGTGATGCTAAAGTGTCAATGCAACCAATCAAGCAATTGGCTTCCCGATTTTTCCCCGCTCACATCTTTCTTAATAAGGTAGACAACTGTAAACAATGGCAGCTGAAAACAAAAGTTGAATCCAAAACTTGAACTTATGAATAAAATAAACTCCTCCTTCAATGATGACTGTAATAGGATGGCCACAGGATATTGAAAACCATGGAAATTCATTTCTTCTTGATGAGTAAAAACAAGAAGAAAAGCCTCTTTCATAAGTGTTTGTTTTTCTTTCTCTATTTATTTTGTTTTGAGAACATTTTCAAATGAAATGGCAGCGATAGGTTTGTCTACTTTCCCATGCATCTCAACAAAAACATTCATACATTCTTGAACATCTTCAAATGTGATAGCCATATTATGTGCATCCTCTTGTTCATCAAACAATTCTGATTTGGTTTCATTAAACTTCTGGAAATTTTCTTGAGGACTGTCATTTTGACTTTCAAATGAATGAATGGAAATAAGTTCTTGCTCATAATCTTCTTGCAAATGTGAAAATATAACATCATGCACTATTTCGCAGTCTAGAGTTCCCATGGATGCATTTTCAAAACCATGATTTTCAAATGAATCAAATAAAACCATCGCCTCTTCATTATCTTTCTGTATTTCTGATCGAAAATTGGCATATGTTGCTTTGTTGCTTTCCTGAAGCTCTATGTCATTTGTTTGTTCATTGCTTGAAGTTTCCATAGATGCAATTTTAGAACCCTCATCCATGTCTAGGCCGCTTGTAATTTGAACAACCACATCATTCATAGGGGAAGAAAGACAACTTTGAAATACTTTATTTTGTTGAATATCTTCATCAAGTTCAGGAGAAGGAAAATGACTTTTAACAACAATTTCTTGATCAACTTCATCTTCAACCAAAGGAGGGGATACTATTTTTTGTTGGGATGAATATTCATAAAGGGCTTCTATGATTTCATCATTCATACACTCTTCATCACCAAAAACATTTTCAAGGTATTTAATGAAATGTTCACAAAATTCACAACAATCTTCAAACACCAAGGATGAAGAATTAGATTCTCCATAATGCTTAAAGAATGTCATATGGAAATATTTAAGAGAGTATAAGTTGTCTGGTTTTAAACCTTCATACCATAATCTTGATTTCCCCTCTAAAGTAGCCATAAACATTTTCATTAAACAATCCTCATGAAATTTAACCCCCAAATTACATATGTGCATGTGAAATCTAATCAAGTGCAAGGCAGCATCATTTCCTTTCCCATATTCGAATTTAGGCAAATATTTTTGCCAATTTATGTGAGGAATATGATTTGGAAAGCCAAGAATATGAGATCGATTCATTGGAGCATACCTTGCAGATATTGAATTCATCTTTGGATAGTGGAGTCGCCAATGATGTTTTGGAAGCTGGATTCTGCATTGAGAGTGGAGTCGCCGGTGAAAATTTAAATTTATGGAATCTTCTACCAGTGGAATCACCTACAAATTGATTTTTTGATGTGTGGAGTCGCCAGAGGAGGAATACAGCCAATATGTGCCTAATTATTTGTTGCTCTCAGGCCTTAGAGCTCAACCATGTCGTTCTTTCCCAAGGAAATTTTTTCAATTTCATCCCCGGCAACGGCACCAAAATGTTAGCACTATGTAAATTTTGTCTGGCTGAATAGACAAACGACAGAGGTAACTATTTCAACCTACTTTAGAGCTAGGCACTAGCCTACTCAACTAAAAGAGGGATATCTCATGTCACTTGATATTTTTTTGGGAATTGGTGGCTAGATTTGGTTTGTTTTGGGGGTTTTTCTAAAGTTGTTGGCAAGGAAGGGGAGGAACACTCAGGGCTATGGAGTCAAAATTATGAAATTGAATGAAAACAATGATCAGCCAGTAGAACTCTTCAGAGGAAAAAGGATAAATGAGGCAATGAATCTGAGTTATAATTTGAATTTAATTAGAGTGGTAAGGGGAAAGAGAAACTGATAACTACATCAGAGCATTACAAGAATGAATTATGAATTAGCTAAGAAGAAACATACATAGTTTAAATTGCTTAAGCCAAGAGCATCAAATGATGAATTTTGGGCCTTTAACTCTCCAATTTAAATAGAAGACAGTGTAAATGGAATTTAATAAACACAAGAAATACATTCAACGAGGGAAGACAAAACTCATATCACCACCATTAGAATCTTTTCATAGAGACTTCAAAGTTGTTGCATGTGTATTCAATTCAGCCCCAGAAAATTACAATGAATTTTAGAACAACCAGAATTGTGCCCTTGCACTTCTACCTACCCTTAATACACTTAGAACCTCTAATACTTATACAATTCGAGTTCCTTCAGTGTGAAACCTGTCAAAGAGAATGTGGCAAAGGAGAATGTGAAACCTGTCCCCTGCAGATTCCTCTGACACTCTAGCTCCTTCCTTTGCCACATTCTCTTTGAAATGTCACTCAGAATCTTTCAAATATAATTGCATTTATCCATATTCTCATTAAACATTTGGGAATAATATATTTGAAATAAAAATAATTCCCAAATATTTTCTATCCTGTAGAATTAAATTTCCATAATTTAATTCATGCCAGTGGTTCTTTTAAAACCATGTCTTGTTTTTCCAAATTCACCATTTCACTATAAAAAAACATTTATTGTTACCATTTCACATGAAAAACATTTACTGTGTTATTTTTTTCCAATTTACGGTTTCACTGTGAAAAAACATTTATTGTGTGTTTTTTCCAATTTACCATATTTGGTAAAATACCTTTTATCTTCTTCTTTTACTCCTGTAAATCTTTGGATAAAGAATTATCCAAGTCTTCCTTCACATGCATCTTCCCATTTAAATCTTTTTCATGGAAATAAACATTAATTTCTTAAATATCACCTCTGTAAAATCTTTTCACCGTGAGGAGGAATTTCATTTATTAGAAACTCCACAATTGTTGTTGAAATGCACCCTTGGAAAAATGCAGCACATTAAACATATGATAAATGGTACATTTATTACATCGGGCTTGGTTGGAGTGGTTTAATATTTTACCTCCAGTGTGCTCCACGTAAAAACACGTGTCCACCAAATAAACCACGGTAGTTTTCCCCGACCCACCTTCACATAATTAACCTCCTCGCTACTCCAATCCCTAATATGTATGTGCGCCCTCCATCTGACCTTTGACTTTTCCACATTATAAATTGAGATTTGTGCCCATGATTTGACGTGATTCCATAAATTAAATATTGGATTAAATATTAATAAAAATATTTATATTAATAATAATAAACCCTTTTTCTATTTTCTAAGGACTTTGGGCATATGAGGCTTAACACATGACTTTGTGGATGGGATAAGGGTGCTTAATAAAAGGAATATTTTTTGTTTTCAATGGGAATATGAAAATAAGGGTAAAAATGCACGAAGTGATGGAACCGAGGGATTTAAATAAGAATTTAGACTAGATATAGGTTTGGGATATTTGCCAAATTTTTGGCTCATGGAGGACATGAATATTTTGGATGATCAGTTAAGTGAAGGATTTAGGTGATGGGAGCTTGAGATGTCTACTATCGATGATATTGATATTTTTTTGATGAAGTAAACCCAAATTGAGATGTCTACTTGTTAATCAACCAAGTGTTACTGCCGGCACTAACTGAACCAAGTTTGACGAGGTTCTTCAATGATGGATAGTTAGGGTGTGTGGGTATTGGTTTAACTTATTTTTACATATTAGTGATTAGTGATAAAGACTAATGTGCCAGAGTTTTGATTGTTAGTCATGGATGATAGCAATAAAGATTTCGACTAGGTACTATTGTTTGTTGTTGTGGGCACTTATTCGATGATTATTGGATTATTTGAGATTCCTTTAACAAATATTGTTTTCTTTATGGATGGAGACTAATTTGTTGATATTATTGACGTCTGGTCAATTAATCAACTCAGACCTTCTTGTTTTTTAGTTGACTAATTGAATAGGACTATGCTTTGTTATCATCTAGTTGACTATCAATTGGGATTGTTTTTACAACATTTTGGGAACCTTATCATTGTTTCGATCTTGTTTGCATATGCTCTTGTTTGTCAACGTGGTACATGGATTGTTTTAATGATTTCAGAGTAGATTGAGTGGAGAATATCGTTGAGGTGACAGTTACTCCTACTTCCATTTGGAGAGTGTCACTGTACCTTGGATTGATTAGTATGATGGTTATTTGCAAAGGTGGTAGTGTTTTTAATTATACTTGATTGGATCTACATATGTACTTCCTATAAAATTAAGGGGGGATGTTATGTGATTTAATTTTTCCTCCAAGTTGAGTTTAAGAGGGCAGGGGTGGGTGATGGAACATATGATTCTTAGCACAACTTCACATTGTCAGAATGTGTAGTTAACCATGAAGAGGGAGCTAACCATTAAGGTAGTCGAACAAGGAATGGACTTAACCAACCATCGACTAGGCACATGGAATTGAATATGTTTAGTTGATCAGTTTACTTCCACATATTATAGACAGTTATGGGGCGTGTGGTCCCATACATTGAGGGTTTGTTCTCCTACTCAAACCTATATTTAGATGATMTCTTAGATTAGTCTAGCACATCGTATAACATCATTTACTCATGGAGCCTTGCTTATTGTGATTAAGTGTTAATGGTGCCTATTGACACCACCACTACTCTTGGAATATTTGTTTTCACTTATGCTAATTTTTTATTTGTTCCAACACTCTTTGAAAATATGTTAACTTTATGGAATTCCTCTATGTCAAGTGTACATGGCATATTCCCTTATAATGTCATGTTGTCTACACCTCTTACATATTCTATTACACATTATGGAATAAATATTCTCCACACATGACACTTGTTTCCCTCACATTATTATGTATGTCATCTTGCATGCACTTAGCTCCATTCATTTCCCTACAGAGATAGATATGTTGACTAAGTATTGTTGTTAATCTAGTAAGTAGTGAAGAGTATTGGGTACTGATGAAGTAAACCCAACTTGATTTGTCTAGTTGTTAATCGAATAAGCCTTACTTTCAACACTAATTGAACCGAGTTCGACCAAGTTCTTTAATGGTGGATAGTTAGGGTGTGTGGGTATCGGTTTAGCTTTTTGTTACATATCAGTGATTAGTGCTAAAGAATAATGTGCAGGAGTGTCGATTGTTGATCATAGATGATATTGATAGAGATGTTGACTAAGTATCGTTGTTTGTCATTATGGACACCTATTTGATGATTGTTGGATTCTTTGATATTCCTTTAACAAATATTGTTTACATTATGGATAGAGACTAGTTTGTTGATATGAATGATGTCTAGTCAACTAATCGACTCAGATTATCTTGTTGTTTGGTTGACTGATTGAATATGATCATGTTTTCTTGTTGTCTAGTCAACTATCAATTGGGATTGTTTTGACAGTAGTTTGGAAACCTTATTATTATTATGATCTTGAACTTTGCATATGCTCTTGTTTGTCAACGTGGTGCACGTATTGTTTTATCGATTTCAGAGTAGATTGAGTGGAGAATCTCAATGAGGAAATAGTTTTTTAGACATCCATTTGGAGATTGTTACTATACTTTGGATTGATTAGTATTATCGTTATTTGTAGAGGTGGTAGTGTTTCTTATTGTTCTTGGTTGAATCAACATTTTCTATTCTTATAAAATTAAATGGCGATGATATTTGATTTAATTTTTCCTCCAAGTTGAGTTTAAGATGGGGTGTTGGAACATGTGATTCTTAGTACAAATTCACCTTGTTGGAATATGTATCTAACCATAAATAGGGATCTAACCATGAAGGGATTCAACCAAGAAATAGACACGACCGACCACCGACTAGGCACATGGAATTGAATATGTCTAATTGATCAATTTACATCCACATTTATGGAAAATTATGGGGTGTGTGGTCACATCCATCAAGGATTTTGTCATCTATGTAAAACTGTATTTAGACAATCTCTTATATCAGTATATCACATATTATATAATCATTTACTCATGGAGTTGTTCTTATTGTGTTGAAGTGTTAACAGAGTCTTTGACACCACCATTACTCTTGGAATCTTTGTTTTCACTTTTGCTATTTTTTATTTGTTCCAACACCCTTTGTAAATATGTTAACTTTGTACCCCCGGATGAGGTGCTTGGTGTTGGACAGTTGGTTTTCATCAATGTCAACCCTTGGAGAGTGATCTTGGAGATTGATGCCAACCCTTAGAGATCAATTTCAACCCTTGGAGAATCCCTAGAGATGTGTATGATATCGTTGGACAATTGGTTATCATCTATATGATCGAGATTGATTGTGAGTTATTTGATGTCATTATATGTGATGGATACATTTGATGAAGTCTAGATGAATCCCTAGAGGTGTGGTTATGGGACCTGAAGTTGATTGAGGTTTATGGACATAAAGGACAGTAAAATTGCAAGAAAGAATATCATAAATGAATAACAATCGTCGTTTTGTTTTCGGTGATATGTGGAATGGCACGTGGTTCCTCATGGTTATGGATATATGACCTTGTGAAGTTGGAATCCCTGAAGAATGGGCAAGAAGACCCTAGTTGGTTACAACTCTTAGTCAAAGGGTAAAGTGGTTGTAACAAGAAACCCCTAAAATAAGGAAAGAGGCTACCTAGAATTAGTATAAATACACCTCAAGGAGTCTCTCATTTGGACACGCACACTTACATTGAATATCTATCTTGTGAATGTTATGGTCTAGTATTGTGATCTTTTGGCTAGTTTGTGACAACATTTTTCTAAATTTGTCAAGGTCTGAAGTAGTGAAAGTTTTGGAATTGCAGAAAAATGGAAACCCTAGTTTTATGAGGTTATACACGAGCTTCACAAGGACGGGTCACGTACATACGTAAGCTACATAAGGAAAATTTGGATACATACGCAGGCTATAGGAGGATAGGTTGTCTATCTAAGGAAAAGGTTTGAAAAAAATGTATGGATGAGTTGCAACAAGGTTTGATGGTACAACATAGTTGATACAGAGTCTAAGATGGTATGCTTCAGATCTTCATGAGTAAAGGTATGTATTTTATGTAGTTGTTTGAGGCTTGTATCTTGGATGGTATGGCACATGCTTAAGGTGTGTCTTGGAGGCCCTTGATGGTACATAATTTCATATGGTTGATGTGACAATGTTACATGCTTGAAATATATCCTTGGTACTTGGTATATGGTTGTTATGGTTCATTGTTAGAGGCACATCTTTGTGATATTGGCATATACATGAGGCTTATATTACGGTACATAGCATGATTGAGAGTGATATGGTATATGGTTGAGACACATTTCATGTCACATGGTGAGGTACATGGTATGGTGATCTTGGTACATATTGTTGAGGCATAGCTTGGTGATGTTGATACTTGTTTGAGTTACATCATTGATATTATTATTTTATCATATCTTGTTGGTACATGGTATAGTGTTGATATACATGGTTGATGTGCATGGTTGTTACATGGTATGGTACATGATTGATACTTGGTATAGTAGATGCACTTGTTATGGTACATGGTTGATGGTACAGGCTGAGGTACAATTTTGTGCATGCTTGATTTGCATGGTTGGCACATGGTATGGTATAAGTGTTGATGGTATATGTGCATGGTTGACACATTGTATCATCCAGGTGTTGATGATGCAGGTTTGGTGCATGGTTGATGCACTTGTTTTGGTACAGGTTGTGGCACAGGTTGATGCATGGTTAATGCATGGTATATGCTGGTACTTGATGGTATGTTGGTGATCTTAGTATATGCATGGTAGAGGCATGTGTTGGTGATGTTGGACATCTATTTGAGAGGTTTCCTTGGTGTATGATCCATGTGAGAGGATCCGGTTGAGTATCATTGATAGTGACAAGTTGGATACAGTGATAAGTTGGACAGGTTGATAATGACAGGTTTATTAATAACAGGTTGGATAGGTTGATGTGACCGGTTGGATATAGTGGCAGTGACATTGGCAGTGACAGTAGCAATGATTGTGATAGTGACAATTGGTCTATACTTATACTCTAGGGCGGTAGGATGGGGAAAGGAAAGGGGGTTGTAGCCTCCTTCTAGTTGAAGATGGATAATCATGGAGTTGGAGCTTGGTGGAACAGGGTTAGACCTAGGGTTCAACGCTCAAGAGTGCACCAAGAAATCCCTAACTATAGGCCCTTTCGGCAACACCTGCGAAGCAGATGAAGTCTCACCCAAGGTAGAGGCAAGGGTGGTTGCAGGACTCAAGTGTCTGCAACCTCAGCTGGGACATAGATCTGTGACTATATTGTTTACTGAGAACTTAGCACCAATAGATTATCAATATTCAACCATTAATCTACTTCACAAATAGCACAGAGCATCGCAACATTCACTTAGTTCTAAGGTATTTCAACATTTAGCCAAAGTAAAATAGATCAGATCTGGTAGATCAACACTAAGCACATTCATACATGTCTAATAAGCATAAAGCATAAGAAGATATATCTAAACATGTCCAAGCAATTAGCAAAATAAAGGATAAACACATCAATTCGAAGCACAAAACATAACACACAGTATTTACGTGGTTCACCCCCCTTGGGGCTACGTCCACCAACTCTTTTTCTTTATTGTCTTTAGTCAAATAGATTACAAGCACAAAGCCACCAAAACCCTACTCTGCATAGGACAGGATATCTGTGCACCTTGCTAGATCCTCCTTCCTTGAGTATCTGAGCACCTAGTCTCTTACAAACACTTGGACTTAACACTGCAAGTTCAACAGTATCCACAGAGACTACTCAATCACATAGATCACTTGCACATAGCAATATTTACCATCACATAAATGTACTCTACTACTTACATTGCCTAACTTACTTATTTATACATACAAAATAGGCCTAAACATGGGCAAATCCCATGGGCCGACATCCCATTCCTGTTACATTATCCCAAAAACCCAAAAATGACCCAAAAGTGGGTCAAGATTCAGCAATCTCCACTTTGTCTAGCACTCCATTTTCGACAGGCTGTTGAAGTCCCAAAAATGGTCAAACATGACCAAGTATCTCCCAAAACTTGGTCAAGGGCCAACAAGCCCCCAACACTCACTTGTGACTCATCCCGAGTCACTTTGGTCTGATCAATTCTGCCTCGAATTCTGTGAGCTTGGCTTGAGCTTCTTCGACTCATTTTTTTGCTACGGCCTCTTGCTCAGCAAACTCCTAGATGCGTGTGTCATTGATGAGTCCCTCTAGGCATTGTTCTGCTACACTCATAACCTATTCTAGCTCTTCTCCTTGGCTTTCAACCTCTGTGAATAGCTGACATGCCTTATATTGCACCAGTTGAAGATGTTGAGTCACTTCCATCACTTTTCTCTGGATCGTATGGATCTGTTGTTGGGTCATGCGCTGCTCATGAGATCTCTTCATTCTTTCTATGGGTGACAGGGCCTTCAGCTGCATCTATATCTTTTCAGCTTCATGCATCACCTCCTAGAGTTGTGACTCCAATTTATATAACTCTGGGTTCTCAGTGAGGTTATCATAAGTCTGGGCGCTACTTGCACTCCAAGGTAAGAGATTTCAATCTATCAACTATGTTGCGGGCAATTATTTCTCTTTGGTCTTTGATCTCCTGTGAGGTCTTAGGTGTTCATACTCTTCTAGGATCAGGAAAACATTTCTCATGACCACCCATCTATGTAAGAAAACTTGCATGACCTGCTGAAAATTTATGATGCTTGCAGTTGGAAGGTTCTTAAACCAATATTTAACTTTACCTTGCAAAGACAGGGCAAACATCTTTATACATACATCATCATCTTCAACCTCATAAAGGTCAAGGAAATCCTCAAGGTTTTGAATATGCTTTTCAGCAGTGATATTCCCATTTTCTCCATCAAACCTAGGCAGATTATTGTTGTAATTGACAAGGAGGTCATGGAGAATGGGAGGCAAATCTAGAGGCTGGTATCGGTCAAAGAATTTTGCAAGCACAGGATATGAAGAAAGAGGCTTACAACCATCTAGAGGTTTTGCAAGAGTAGAAGATAAAGCAGGGGGCTTATGTCTTACTAGGCTTTCTACAGATGCATCTGGGGTGTGCACAGGTGTATGAGTATGTACATAATCCACGATTGGGGATCTGATCTCTTGGGGCTCATCAGTCAATAGGTGGTCAATGTAATCTTCAGCAATGTACTTTTGATCATCCTTAGAATAAGACAAAATGTAATTGCAGATAAAACCAAAGATGTCTTGAATGTAATTTGAGCTTGAGTACCTGGTCTTTCTAGGCTGCTTGGCCATGCTTTAGGTTCTTCCTCTAGTGGAGTCTTTGAGTTGGCACTATCTGGAGATGATTAGAGTCGCCAGGTGAATGATCTCAGCCTTCTTGTGTCTGGTCACTGTCCACCATTAGTGATCAGATCTGAAGCTTTGAAGTGTACTATTGGGGAGAGTCCCCAGTGTGGTTGCCATTCTTTTAGCACTCTGTAATTTTCCCAAGGTTGAAGAGGCAGTCACAGAGGCAACATCAAAACCACTTCGAGTCTTGGATCTAGCCCTCCAAGACTCAGAGAGGGATCTCTCTATCTGATATAACTTTGTTTGAAGAGAATATTAGGCTATCTATGAAGAACATGGGTTTGTTTATGGATTTTGAGTTGGTTTGGTTAAGGCATAAAGGACCATTGGGCAACATGGAGTCAATGATAAAGATGATAGATGAATGAATAACTAAAACAGGATGTAACCAGGCAAGATAATCATGC
>ML811670.1:0-11695 GCA_009831015.1 Picea engelmannii | reverse complement strand
CCTGCTCAAAGAAAGTGTGAGAAAATTTCAAATAAATAGACAATTATTGGATTGGCTTCACTGGCATTTTCATATCATTTGATTCGGTGGGAATTTTTCAGTAGTTAGAGTAGGTGATGTATATAAATAAGCTTGACTTTGATCATTAGATTACAACGGTGGTTTTCAATATGTTTTCAGTTCAGTTTTGAATCTAGTATGGCTTTGTTTTAAAGCATTACGACTCCATAGCCCAATGAATGAATAAGCAGTTTTTTGTTCCGAAAAAGATGCAAGTAAAGTGGTAGGGTTCAGAGTTTGATAAGGATGATTCTGGGTCTCCTAATGGATGAAGGCACTTGATCTACTATTCTTGGTGTTTTACAGGAAAGCACCATCCCTAGATGGAGCCTATGTTGGAACAAATATTGAAATTTTGGCTTTTGGTAGCTTAGGAGGAAAAAAATTATAGTGTTTAGCTACCGAAAGTGCAGACTTTCGGTAGCTTAAATCTCAGGTTTCATATGCCCTTAGCTGCCGAAAGTGTATCAGTTGAGACCAAGCATTCAAGCATCACGCATCAAGCCACATGGAGGAAGAGCTCACGAGGAGGCATGAAAAAAATGCAATAAATGGAAATAAAATCACTATATTAAGGTTTCACACAAATGCCACATCACCATTTCGGGGTTTCGGCCATCGGAGGTTCGGCCAACGTAAAAAGTTTAACCATTGTTCCAAAACCCAAAATCCCAAAATCTCGAAATCGGGTTTTGGGACTTTCGGTGGCTTACGGCGCTCCGAAATCGCACTGTTAGTCGTCGAAAGCCAGGACTTTCGGTGGCTAAGAGACCCCTATTTTCGTCTTGTTAGCTGTCGAATCGCAGATTTTTTTTAGTGGATAAATTGCCTCAGCAAAAAATCAGTTTTCTCAACCGTGGAGAGGTCGTTTTGTGCGCTCAAATGGTCTATTGACATCTATAGATCCTATTATTTCCATTGGTGCATTCATATTTTCATTTGGAGCTCAAGAAGGCAGTCAAAAGTCCCTCGAAAGATGAGGTTCGTTTTCAGAAATGTGGCGTTTTTTACTGTGTTGAGTCATCATTTTAAAATGATGATTCTGAGTGACTCGAATATCATTTTGAGAAACGGTCAGAGTTTTTTGTGTCTAACACATCATAGATCAATAAAATCCCTCAATTTTCCTACAGGTGTCACATATTGGGAGAATCAAATCCATCTCCGAGTCTTAATTTTTGGATCTCGGAATTTCTCCATTTGACACATGTTTTTGAAAGGCGGATCTGGGGCAAATGGAAACGGATCTCAGGAAACTGGGAGAGTTTTTTTGTCAGAAAAAACAGATGAAAAAAAACCTCTTTCATTTTATACACAATTTTCACGATTCGAGAGATACAGAACCATAACTGCAGCCCCAGTTTTCAGCAGTTTGGCCCATTTTCTATGGCAAAAAGTTTTTGAATTTGATGGTAAATGTTGTTATCTTTTGGGAGGATTTCGACCTCAATACCTACATGAAATGCCTGTTCATTTCTAGAGGGATTTATTTTGGAATCTGAATCTTTTTTTAGTTATTCGAAAGGGGGAAGAAGACATATATTATTGTATCTTCTTGAAGAAAAAAACAAAGAGGGGGGGAACAGCCTGAGAGCCTTTTGGAGGCTGGGTTTGTAATGCATTCCTTTTCAACAAATATAGAACAGAATGCCAAGAGATTCTACACCATTGTCACTGTCTAATTCTGTCTTCTTCCTATGTTATTGTTTCTGAAGTTTTCATCACTTCTCTTTCTTCCTTCCATTCATTAATTCAGCCTGTAATGGTTACAATTCAGTGATACTTCTACTGTAGCTAATTTAAAGCATTCCTTAAAGTGCAGGTTTTCCTCTGTTTTGTCATAAGTAGAACAAGACCTGCATCTTAATTGTTTTTTCTTATTTACAAGTTTTATTTGTTCATAGCTTTTACTCTGTCTTGCTATGAGTAAGACAAGACCTGTGTTCACATATTCGAATTTTGGTGTTATTTCTTCCATTGAAATAAAGATTAGACCTATCAGAATTACATACCTAACTCTTTGTTTCAGTCTTCTTCATCTCCTATCATCTATCCATCTTATTTATTGAATCAATTAGACAAACAATGTCATGCATATTTGTTTCTGATCTATAAATGAGTGAAGGGCCTATTTCAGACCTAGTTCTAGAAGTCTCTTATGACTGATCAATCAACAAATTTTATTTCATTTAAAATGTGCTAAGGCTTGGCTCTATTACAGCCTAGAGTCAACTCTTGCGACAACACTTCATCCAAGTGTCATATTCAAATAGTTAGTTGGGTCAAATCAGATATCTTCCCAACAATCATAATCATCAATTACAATTAACTAAATTTGAAATTCGAAATTGAAATAAATGGCAAAAATTTTCCAATTTCGAATTTACCAAAAACAGAAATAATTTCCTAAGAAATTTCAAATTCAAAAATAATTTATTTTAGGGGATGTTACAACAACCAAGAGGGCCAAATATCTTTGTGGACTCATAGCCTCATCTCAGGGGTGACTTTTTGTTGAGAGAAAATGAACAAAAATCCTATGGTTGGGAGGAACGTCCTTCGTACGCATCGAGTTGGTTATTTTATAAACAAATAAGTTCTTTGTTAAGTTTTTTATGTTATTTACGATGTGTAAATGAATATCTGAATGTTGTGTGTGTGTTTTTTTTGGTTGAACAATTGCATTCGTGTTTTAAAATATGTTTTTAGATGCATGTTAAATTATGGGCCTATCGCCGCTTCGTTTATTTTATATGTGTGGGGTGTTCTAAATTTCATTTTAGCGGGCGGGTATGTTACAAATTTTTTTATTAATTGTTTGATTTCTTATTATTCAATTATGTTTGATATGAATGAGTCCATAGAGTTCAAGGAGTTGGCTCAATCGGTTGTTGCCAATATTGTTGGACATGTGGCTAGTAATGTGCTAGTAGGTCCCCGACTTGAATTATGTATGGGTGAGGTGCATGAATTTATGTTAATGAGTTTATTAAGGATGTCATCCATGATTGTGAAAAAACATACCTTGAAATTCATTGTAAAGTTTTCCTAAAAAAAACGAAAAGAAAAATAATTCACTCTTTGTTTATTTGTAAACCTTATAATACACAATATAAATCTAAGATAAAGTACACTTTAAAATAATGTTTTCTAATTTTTTTGTTTTATTTTTCAATTACTTCAATTAACAAACTACTTGACTTTAAAAAATAAAATCATATATCAAATAGTCGAGGTACTTGATTACATACTCCAATTTATACCTAACATTTTTGCTCTAGTTCACAAATGAATTAATTTCCTTATGGGGATATTATGAAAAGATCTTTTAAAGAGAAATTTAGTGTTGCACATACAACACTCAAATCTACATTTTGAACTATTAATATCAACAATTTCCTATGCCATATTGATATTTGTTGGAGAAATGAGACTCACAAGTTTCTACTACAATTGTGCTTATATTCTAAGAAAACTTGCAAGATATTTCATTAAATTTCCCTTGCAAATTTTCTATCATCGTTCCAAACGCTCTTCTACTTTTTTTCACCTAGGAAAAAACTACTTATATTCAATTAAATATAAAAATAATAGTATAGCCAAAAAAAAAAGAGGCGGAAGAGCCTTCAATCTAGATCAAAGATTACAAACTTTACAAAAAAGCCTGAAAGGAACCTGTTATCCCCTAGCCTAGGGATAACTAAGGAGATCATGTCTCAAGGATAATAGGTCCTATACATGGAGTACCGAGAGTCGAGCGACTTGAACATGGCCCCGGAGGGCCCCTCTTTTCTTCAATGTAGTCCATTTATCAGCAGCAGTAGTATCCATCCCACCAGTTTGGTCCTAAAGTAGCAGTAAGTCTTGCTTCATGAGGTAATGAGTCTGGGTATCATGGTATGTGTCACTCTGATTTTTTAAGCACTTGAATATGTCACATTGAATTCTTCTTCATTTCATGATGTTTTCTTGGAAATTATTCTCTTTGCCTCATTCATATGTAGAAGCGTGACATGGTGCCCTAGTAAGTTGATCTCTCTTTAGGATGTGTTGCCACTAGGTGGGTCTGTGAAAGGTCATCGTTCGTTCCCTTCATACTTACCACTTTCCATATTTATCCCTCTCATATCCCCTACCATTTTTTGGGTACGGGGATTGGATACACTAGGAAGGATTGTACCTTACCTCGTGGGAAGAAGGGGTTGAAGGCCTAAAGGGTAAAAGTAGTTGGCATGAGTTAAAAGCCAATATTGAAACCTTTCAGATGATTTGTCCAGGGATCCCTGAGAAAGCAGTGAAAATATTCTTAGTAAGAAAAGGGGACCCATAAGATACATAAACACTCAAGGTACTAGTTGATGGATAGGAGGTCTCATCACGAGCTGTCCTATTATGACCATGGGCATGTAGCGGTATGACACTACCACCTATCTGGTCACCAAACTAGGGTAGTGGCTCTTGGTGGCATAGCCAAGAGAAATGGGGTCTCATCATGAGTCATCCTTCTCATCTCCATGAAATGTTTGTGGATAACGATGTCACCTCTGGTCATCAAGCTAGGATAATGGCCCTCAACTATTCCCTTGAAGCACAAAAGAAAAAGATAAAAAGCAATAAATATAAGAGTAAAAGGCAATGAATGGACTAGGAAACAATAGAATTTATGACAAGGTGCATCTCGCCATCTACAAAGGCACCCATGGGTAAGATTTTACATTTACTTGTTATCACATGCACCCTATACCCAAACACTTACCCCATACTACCTCATACACTTACATGATATGGACTATATCCCACCTGGGAAACACCCCAAACTTAAGAGAGGTTATCCCAATAGGACACCCTAAGACCTTTTCCAAACCTAACTTGTCAAATTTCATTTGAGCATTTGTATGGGTTAAAGGGGAGTTTGATGCACATGTTTGGGTAATTTGAATATTGGATGTGATTTCCATGTTATGATCCTTGAGACTTATGAACCCCTGAAGGGTGTACTTGTTGTTGTTGCAGGACTTTTACCGGTCGACAGGTACACAAGAGGGAATTATTAGCTCGGACCGTCATGGGGGCTTAAAGCCCAAATATGGATGTTGTAACCCCAACCAGGGGTAAGAAGACATTGAAGATTTTCACCAGGAAGAAAGAAGGACATTGCATTTGGAGGCACCCTAGAATACCAAGACCCAAGGGGATATTTCTCTTCCACATGGAATTTGGCCCTAAAAGGCCCATGACGTCGCCATCATGACCCTAGATGTCATCCAGATCTAGGGTTTTCATTTTGGAGTCATTTATAATCCTAGCGGCACATGTGGGCTTCATATGGGGACTTTGGAGGCCAAGCACCCTACCTTTTAGGCTCAAAGTTCCACCTCGGCACCTCAAAGTCACTCAAGAAGGGCATGATGTCACCCTTGGAAGTGTCTTTAGATGCTAATTAATTTTATTTATGTCAAATTTGAATTTATTTGTAAATTGGCCACGTCGGCCTTTATTTTGACCTAAAATTAATTAAGGGTCAAAGTTTTGTATAAATAGAGATAAAGTACTCTCATTTTATCATAACAACTCCTCACACAAGAGGAAGAGGACTGAAATTGGTGCCCTATTTAGGGTTTATTGGCTGAAATTTTGAGGCGCACCTTTCTTTTGGAGTCTTCTACTTGCAACTTGGATCAATTTTGGTGAATTCATTTGGTAATCTAGTGTTTCCATGCATGATTAATCTTGGTGAAGTAAATATTCTTTTGTCATTATTTTTTAATGGTTATGGTATATTTTCTTCATCATAATAAAGATTATGAAATTGCATCTTGATAAACCCTAGAAGTGAAGAACTTAAGTTACTACTTATTCACTTTCTATTTGCTAGGTTTTTCCTAATTGGTTTATATTGAGAAGCCTCTAAATCCCTAAAGTGATAGGTCTTTAGAGGTCTTGATCAATTGTGGTTATGCCTAAATATTTCTTTAATTATATAAGAAGGAGGAAAACCATTAGGGCCTAGAAGTGCCTACTCTCTAGTAGCTCACCTCCCCAAAGATTGAATCCCAAGAAGACTTAAGTTACTACTCTTCTAAGATTCATCTTTTACTTGGATAAACATAATCATTTTGTTGCTTACTCCAAATGAATGTTGTTGAACTCTTGACTCCATAACCTTTTAAAGGCACTAGTCATTGCATTCCTTTTGTAGAGAGATCAAACCAACACTCAAACCTTGAACTTTCTAGTTTTCACTAACTAAAACTATCTCTAACCTAGCATATATAACTAATTTACTTCTTGTTGTTATATATCACTATTACAACCATCTTAATGCAGCAAATTTTCTGCATAAACTACATTTAATGCTAGATAGACACTTCTAAATTAGCTTGTGACAACTGATTATCATTATGCCTAGTAAAAGCTACATTTTCATTGTCTTTTCAAGCAATTTAGAGGCATATTTCTTGCAGTTGTTATAAAATACTTATTGTTGTTTTAAACTTTCATTGTGTTTCAACTTTATATCAGCCAACATACATTTCAGTGGTTTATTGTCTTATTCAAGCACCGATATCATTTTGTACTTGAAACTGCCATATTTTGTTTTGTTTTCTTGTTCTGGGAAGGTACACTTCATCCATTTACATTTGCTTCATCTCTTAAGACATAAAATTACCAAGACCTTTTTTACTTGAGTGACCAATGAGAGGGGGGTATATTTTCATCCTTGCTTTATCTTCTTCATCCCTTTAGGTCACTAGGGACGTCTCCCTTGGGGTTTCCTATTAAGGTGACATTGATAGGTCACCCCGTTATTATGCCAATTGTGCCTCACTTGCCTTGGGATTTGGGCAAGTACAAATTGTTCGATAAAAATTTTGGCGTTGTTTCCAGGGAACATTGAGTCAATTTTCCTCGAACGAAAAATTTTCAATAAGCCTTTTTCTCAAATCCTTTCACTTTTCAAAGCTTACCTAGCTCATCCACTAAGGATGATTCCCTCTTTTCCCTTTGATAATCCCTAGAAAGATTATCTGGAGACCCACTAATTATTAAGCCAACCATGGCTTCTCAATGGGACCCAGGTAATTTTAAACCCTTGGATATGAGTGAAATTTTGGGTTACCCTCGACAAATGCCTTCAAGGTATGAGAATTGGCTCCCTAGATTCACTGGTAATGATGGGATTAGGGTCAAAGATCACATGGGTAATTTTTGGGCTTTCTTTCAAATCCACCCTATTAGTGATGATGTTGAAGATTTGGCAATGAAATTTTTCTCTGCCACTCTTCATGGCAATGCTAGGAAATGGTATGATGATCTCCCTTATGCTACCATCACATCTATGGACTAGTCAGAAGAAAAATTTCTCGAGAAATGGGGTATTAAATTAGAATATATACACATGCTAATAAAAATACTTGAGTACATGAAACAAATTAAGAATGAGACTGTCAAAGAATTCCATACCAGATTTGAGAATTTGCTACAACAAATTCTTAGAAGCCATTGTCATGAAGACAAGTACCTCATTTACCTCTATACCAATGAAATCTTAGTGAAATTAGGGTTTATCCTCAGTAAAAAGGGTCCAATAACAATCTAAGAATATTATCACATGGCTATACAAATTGATTAAAATATCTCTGTGTTCAAGGGAGAACACCTCTTTACTCCAGAAATCAAAGTTGATAACCCCAAAGATACCCCAGATACTCTTAGTCTGGAGAGACTAGTTTCCCTTTAGATATTTTTTAGTAAATTCCAGGAATAAGGGAACAATCCATCGACCGACAAGAGTTTGAGGAGAGGGATCCTAATGAATATTTCCAATCCCATGAGGAAGAGAAAGAATTTACTCATGCTTCTACCGAGAATAATGAAGACTTGGTTGAAGAGCGAGAGCCTAAATATATCAAAATCATGATGAAGTATTAATGTGTTCTCCTCCTTCTGATGAAGCCATCCAAGATCCTATTCCTCCTCCACAAAAGGAAGAGGATGAGGTTGGTCATTTTCCTTTTCATGTATTTGACGATACCTTATTCTATGATTCAAAAGGTGAAGAATAAAGGGAATCCTTGGACAAGTTAGACCATTTGTATTATGAAGCTAAAGATGTAGGGGCAAGTCATGAGCACGAAGAAGTATTGATGCTTTCTCTTTCATTTGATGAAGTCATCCAAGTCTTCGATGCTCTTGCACAGCAAGAAGTGAATACAGTAAGTTATTTCCCTTTCCAAGATTTTGAAGATGCTTTATTTTGTGATTTGGAAAGTGAAGAATGGTCAGAGGAGCCCTTGGATGTTTTAGGCCCTTCGTGTTATCATAAAGGTAATGACATGGTTTATCATATTGATGAGCTCATACACATTGGGAAACGTAAATGGGATGTGATTGGGTATGATGGGGATCCCATTTACAACATTGAGGGTCGTTTCCAAATGTTTCCTTTACAACTATCATATGAGGTTACTACTAATTTTGACATTTGGCAACAAGGAGATGATGTAGTTGCAGATGTTTTCCAAGCACCCAAGGGTGGCCTAGTTCTATGTTCTCCTCGTGATTTTCGGTCATACCTTGAGGATTTTGATGAGTATTCCTTCGATAAATTGGATTTATTCTATGAAGAATATTATCAACCACCATTGTGCTCAAATATTGATCAAGGTAAGGACATTTCTTGCCTAAAGAGGGATACTTGTGACAAGTTTTTCCAGTGCCCTTCAATTACTTTACCTCGTTATGTCACTAAGGATGCAGTTAGGAAACATGTTACTTTTCCAAGTTTTCTCTAGGGAAAATCCTTCTTTTAGAATTCAAGGGTAGGTTGAATACCTTAAGAAGTAGTTTGTTATCTCAGTCTTTCATCTTTCCCTTAAAAAATTGCCAATCATCCTCTAGATTCTTACTAGTCCCTTCCCAGACCTCAGGATGTGACGATGTCAAAGGTATCCAACCTTCAGACTCTTTGAGTCAGTATTTTGAGCCTTTAATTTTTCACGATCCCTTTATGATATGGATTGAGCACTTTCCTAGAAGTGTAACTTGGAAAAAATTTGTCCCTCCTTCCCGCCTCTATGAGCTAGACTTTACAATTTCCAATGATATGATACATGCTCTAACTCATGTTATTTTTGTGCTTACGTGTCATTGTTTTTGTTTATAATGAAGCACAGAGGCAGGTATTATGAGATATTTCTAGGTCGATGGTTTCACTGGTTATTTGACTACACCTAGCATTCAACCAACAGGTAAGTAGAGTTAGGTAGGCATTTGCATCCATTGTAAATACCATTGAATTTCATATTAGTATAGTTGTAGTTGCATTTGCATATTATTTTGTCTCACTTGTATATATGTATGCTCATCATTATATGCTAGATTAGAGATTCTCTTTATTTTTTTATTATATCATATATGAACAAGGGGTGATATCACCACCCTAAGGATTACTAATATCCTTTTTTGATATTTAGCAAGCATAGGTCATACCAGAGATGTTGAGGTTCTCATGCACTCTACGGTGAGAACATGTCCTCGAGTTGGAGCCAAATTTTATCCCCTAGCCTAGGTATAACTAAGGATATCATGTCTTGAGTCCCACAGGTCCTAGACATGGAGTATCGAGAGTCGAACAACTTAAGCATGGCACCAGAGGGACCCCCTTTTCTTTGATGCATTCCATTTATCAGCAGCAGTAGTATCCATCCCACCAACTTGGTCCTGGAGTAGCAGTAAGTCTTTCTCAATGAGGTAATGAGATTGGGTATCATGGTATGTGTCACTCTGATTTTTGAAGGACTTGAATATGTTGCATTGAAATATTCTTCATTTCATGACTTTTTCTTGGAAATTATGCTCTTTGTCTCATTCATACCTGGAAGGGTGACATGGTGACCTAGTAAGTTGATCTCCCTTTAGGATGAGTTGCCACTAGGTGGGCCTATGAAATTTCATCGTTCATTCCATTCATACTTACCACTTTCCATCTGTATCGCTCTCATATCCCCTACCTTTGTTTGGGCATTGGGATTGGATACACTAGGAAGGGTTGTAACTTACCTCATGGGAAGAAGGGGATGAAGGCCCAAAGGGTAAAAGTAGTTAGCAAGAGTTAAAATCCAATATTGAAACCTTTGAGATGCTTTGCCCAATGATCCTCGAGAGAGCAGTGAAAATCTTCTTTGTAAGAAAAGGGGACTGATAAGATACATAAACACTTAAGGTACTAGTTGATGGATAGGAGGTCTCACCATGAGCCAGCCTATTATGACCATGGGCATGTAGAAGTATGACAATAACACATATTTGGTCACCAAATCAGGGTAGTGGCTCTTGTTGGCATATCTAAGAGAAAGGGGGTCTCATCACAAGCCAACCTTCTCATCTCCGTGAAATGTTTGTGGACACTGTTTTCACCTCTGGTCATCAAGCCAATATAGTGGCCCTCAACTATTCCCTTGAAGCACAAAAGAAAAAAATCAAAACAAATAAAGCTAAGAGTAAAATGAAATGAATGGGCTAGGAAGCAATAGCATTTATGACAAGGTGCAGCTCACCCTCTACAAAGTAACCCACAAGTAAGATTTTACATTTCCATTTTATCACATGCCCCCTATGCCCAAATAGTTACCCCATACCACCTCATACACTTACATGATTTGGACTAGATCCCACCTGGGAAACACCCCAAACTTAAGAGAGGTTAGCCCAAAAGTACGCCTTGCGACCTTCTCCAAACCTAACTTGTCAAATTGCATAACGTCTTTGAGCATTTTTCTAGGTTAAAGGGGAGTTTGATGCACATGTTTGGGTAATTTAATTATTGGATGTGATCTACATGTTATTATCCATGTGAATTATGAACCCCTAGAGGGTGTACTTTTTGTTGGTGCAGGACTTTTCCCGGTGAGAAGGTACACATGGGGGAATGATTACCTCAGACCTTCATGGGGGATTAAAGCCCACAGATGGATGTTTTAACCCCAGCCAGGGGTAGGAGACATTGAAGATTTGCACTAGGAAGAAATAAGGACATTGTCATTGGAGGCACCCTAACAGACCTAGACCTAGGAGGATCTTGCTCTTCCACATGGAGGCTAGCCTTAGAAGGCCCATGATGTCACCATCATGACCCTGGATGTCATCCAGAGCTACGGTTTTCATTTTGGAGGCATTTATGAGACTAGTGGCACATGTGGGCTTTATCTAGGACCTTTGGAGGCCAAGCGCCCTAACTTTTAGGCTTAACCGTTCCACCTTGGGGCCTCAATGTCACCCTAGAAGGGCATGACATCACCCTTGGAGGTGTCTTTAGATGCTAATTAATTTTATTTATGTCAAAATTGAATTTATTTGAAAATTGGCCAGGTCGGCCTTAATTTTGACCTAAAATTAATTAAGGGTCAAAGTTTTGTATAAATAGAGATAAAGTACTCTCATTTTATCATAACAACTCCTCACATAAGAGGAAGAGGACTGAAATCGACGCCCTATTTATGGTTTATTGGCTTAAATTTTGAGGTGCACCCCTCTTTTGGAGTCTTCTACTTATAACTTGGATCAATTTTGGTGAAGTCATTTGGTAATCTAGTGTTTTCATGCATGATTGTTCTTGGTGAAGTATGTAAATCTA
>ML811669.1:52054-94621 GCA_009831015.1 Picea engelmannii | reverse complement strand
CTCGAAAAAACTTCATTTAGGCCCTCAAAATGGCCCCGGAAGTGAAAACCTGCTAAAAATAGTAAATTGCCAAAATGGCCAGAAAACTGTTTTGAGCCATTTGGAAAAGGTGGGTGGCCCCCGATATCCACCTGGATCAAACAGCCGCTAAAACTACATGCTGAAACATTGACTTTTAACCTAAGACAGTGACCTCTATGAGTATTGCTCCATACAGAAACTTTGGTTGAACTTTTGAGTGTTGGTTTGTGTCTTCTCGGTCTGAGCCACCATCTTTTCGCCTTATCTGAATATAATATGCAACAATGAAACAATATGATCGTGATAATTGATGTCTTCACATCGTCTAGATCTGCGCGTTTAAGGTGCTTTGTGCTCGTTTATGATGCCCCAAACCTATTGTATTGAGAACACATTACTAAGAAAGACGAGAATGCATTTATCCTTCGGTCTGTTTTTCTCCTTCGCCCTGCACTATTGTTGAATCCTTTTGCGGTCCGAAATATCTCCAGAACTTTTGATTGAAGTTCATTGCCCATGCCACATGTGCAACAACCATGTGGCATGTAATTGTGTAAACAACAACAACAACAACACTGATGCAGCAAGTAATTGTGTTTTTTTTTATCTCTGGATCGGGCAAAAGCAAGAGGAAATATTGTGGTATGTTCAAGCAGCGATACCCCTCCACGTATGAAGGTAGCCACTGTCCAGGGCACAAAAGGCAGAGGGATAGTTATTGTCAATGATTTGGGAAAAACTGTAGCTTCCAACTATGGGTCGTTCCCCTCAAGTGCAGTTAGCAATAAAGATGGATCGAAGATTTTGTCTTATGTAAAGTCTCAACGAGCAGCTGTAGCAACAATTACACGCACCCCTGGCTCTTATATATAAGATTGATGACAACAATAGATGTGGGATCAACATCTTCATATCGCTGAGAGGAATGGTGTCACTCAAGCCGCTCAACTTGCTGGCATGGATGTATTATCTTTGATCAACGAGCATTCTGGTGCAGCAGTATGAGACTGATAAAGATTTCTCGAATACATCGTGGCATGTTGTGTTTTAGGACGTGGGTTCTAACAGTGCTTCTGCCGCTCTCATTTATTTCTCTGCAAAGGAGTTCGGAAAGAGTGTTTTGGTTTACCAATTCTAGGTCAAAGATGTAATACGGAAGGAAAATATAGGCTTGCAAACACCCGAAATTTTGATGCCTCTGATTTTGTTAGTTATATACGAGCCGTCGATATGTACAAAACTTTTGATAGCCACCTCATTCAATGTCGAAATCATGATCTGGATCTCCATCTCATCCTCACGCAGAGCACATAGGATTTTTGTGGGAAATTGGGGGTTATGTTGCATTTAGCGTCTCACCATGCACATTAAAAGATCGGACACAGTCATATCCATTCTCGAATTAGAAGGATTTTCACATCAATATGGGTCGTCTATTGAAGTTTCTCATCTTTAGGGATTCGTCAAAACCAACATTTTGCATTTGAGTCATTCAATGGCCAAGAAAGGGTTATGAACGACACAAGATGTGGTGTTCACGGCTGCATGGATCCAGAAACTGGTGGACATCCCGGCTCATGCCGTGGCATATGCTATATAACATGGTACAGATTCCAATAAAATACCAACACATATGCCACGGTATACATTCCATTTCTGGTGAACGGGATTTGTTATATCTATAATTGTTATGCCATGCATTGTGACAACAGCCCAGCTGGATCTGCCTTCTAATATCGTAGTTTAATTAATGTTCCTTTCTCGGTTCTTGTCGACTCAACAATCGTTCTGCTTTGGAAATCTCAGGGGCTATGCGAATTGAATATATTCTCACCTGAATTAACACAAGGAGCTCCTAGATTTCTCAAACGTCTAGAGATATCCTTCAGTCTGGGAAGTGCTGAATGGAATTGGCTTTTACAAGAAGACAGTCCAAGGCACTTATTCTACTTGCAGTATGTGCCATTCTATTTTTGACTACTGCAAACACGATTCGATCCCTGCCAATAGATAAGAGTCATCTCTTGAATGAATTGTACACCTTGACAGAAGAAATAACACACCAAATTAATTTTCCCACAGACGGTGCTAAGAAAGAAGCAACACACAAATGAAGGCTCACAGATGAAGGATTTTGAAGAAAACAACAATAACGTGGATGAGGTCAGGCCGCAAATTCAGGCTAGGCACTCGTTACAGGTCTGGCAGCAAATTCGGACCACGTCTCGAGAGACTGATGTGCAACCTGCACTGCAAGGGCTTAAGTCGAAACGTTAAATCGATTGAATACCTCATTGTTGAAGGAGGATAACCTGAAGAACAGTTGAGACAAAGCGTGAGGAACTTAACAAATGTTGTTTTGCAGATCCGGAGGTTGCTCACAGTATGCAACGCAACCAAGATCAATTTATATCATACACGGCAAGGTCATGCAAGGAAACCGGTGTTCACTTTGGATGGAAAATGGACCAATTTGGTGTACTGAGACGATAATTTTTGGAATTTATGATTAACATGTTTTTGCAGGCATTGTACTGGAAGATCGACTGTTGTGTATGTTCTAATTATTCATGATTATGCAGAAAAACAATTAAAATCAATGGAGCAGCTTGACTAATTTCTTATGTAAATTTGACAAGCAACGTATTGAATATTCCAGGACTTTAGTGACAATTCTCAGCCACTGGTTATTATGCAAATTTGATGCATCTAAGACAAATAAGTATGCAAGGGAAACAGGTATAAAAACACGGTCTATTTCTTTGATTTGTTGCATTTGCACTTATTTCTGCATAATATGTTTTTCGCAAATCTCACGGTTTTTATGCAGGATTAGTGCTCGGGCTTTTTCAGGTTCGAAGACAAACAAATTTTATGACGAAGTGATATTTTTCAGAAAAACATGTTTGCTAGACAGCTTGAAGAAGTTCTTACTAATCTGAAACATCATGACGTTTGTTGATACACAACAACATTTTGTTGATACTCAACAACATTTTGTTGTTACACAACAAATTTTTGCGCATCTTGATGTTTGTTGTTACACAACAACTTTTTGTGCATCTTGATGTTTGTTGATAAATAGAAACTTTTTGCGCACCCTGATGTTTGATGTTACACAACGACCATGATGATACACAATGTTACGATACCCATATTTTGACATTTTGCCAAATTTCATGATGAGACACTACCCTATTTCTCCTTCAAAGTCGAATTGTCATCCCTGGTGTTGAAGCCATCTTCCACTGCCTTAACTTTCATGACTTCACACATGCCTATCTTTCTGAGTTGCATACATCATTTCCCTTATCTTTTTCAGTTCATTTTTTTCCTTTCCAGTTTTCCTTCTGAATAAAACCAACTACCTTTTTCAATGATTACATTTCCTTTCCATAACCCCTGTTGCTACTAAGATCTTTACATCTATAGTCCTACCACTCTTTTTATAAACTCGTGTTGACTGATGTGGGATTCCTCAAGGCCCACTTTTCAACAGTCTTGCCCCATCAACCTCGACACCTTATCTGGGATATAGACTAGAGTTCCTTTTTGAGTAACTTGAGGCTTGCATGCCTTAATGGCAAGCTCTCTCGCTAGCAATCATGGAAATACATCAATTTCCCTTGATCGTTAGATCTTACAAGTGGCTCGACATCAGCCCATCTATTCGCACTTCACAAGATGTACTATGGTACCTTGACACTCATTGACATAACGGGTGAGTTTGTCTCGCATTGGTTAACGACATTCATCAATAGCCGGTAATCCAATGATTTCTCTTCAAGCTCGACATCGACACATTCATTCGCATGATGAGAATTGTACCATCGATTTTGTAGCGGGTGAGAATTATACACTTTTTCATGATCCCCTCAACAGTTGTAATAGTTTGATTTCAGATCTATGAGAGTACCACAGTTCCATATTCTCTTCCTTCCACATTTCTCATGATTCAACAGTAGAAGTTCATATTCCTTCACTTCCCATGATCCAGTTACAGCAGCAGAAACATCAGCAATTCCATTTTCCTGATCTTGCAGGAGTGACACATTCCATCTTCCATTAGTCACAGTCAGATATTCTTTGCTTCAACAGTTACATCAGTTGCAATGCCAGTCACATTTTCTTGATCCAGCAGTCGCAACAACTACAACTACTTTTTGGGTAAGTGGAGGTATGTTCTTTTCTAAGTTTTAATCACACAATTCCTTATATGCTGACTTGAATATTTTGAAAAAATTCCTCGCCATGTTCTCTTTCCTTCCATAACCTACCCTAAGTTGCATGAGGATATGCAACCACTTCAGTTGGGGGTGGGGACTAAACTATTTCACCACATATTCATTACCATTATTCCATTTTACCATCACATCATTTCGTTTATGATTCACTAACATTTCTTTTCCAACGACACTTTGTTGCATTTCTATTGATATATGTATTGGCATGATTCATAAAGATAAAGAAAAGGCTTTCTTATACTCATTGATGCTATCTTATGCACATTGATAGCTTATTATTTCCAGTGAAGTACATGGCTAAATTATTGCAGCAAGAAAATCAATAAAAGAAATGAATGTTGTTAACACAATAACCAACATCTTTTGTATTCATGGTTGTCACACAAGAACCAACCGTATGAAAATTCCACATGTTGTTACACATATTTCACATGTTGTTACTCTTGTATCGCATACCCTGGAAACATTCCTTGTTAAAAGGACATCATCAATCAAAGCCATAGTTTGAATTCCAAAAGTTCTTAAGAAGATCCATGCATGCAACAAGTTGAGTTGGGGGGCATGTTGGGCCTCAGAAATGTCGCATTTATATCCTCTTTTTCCTTCACTATTCCTTACATTTCATTGTCCCATTAACCTTCCATCATACCATTTCCATAGTGATACTTGGGTTTCTCCTTATTATTTTTCGTTGTATTCTTTTCAGTATTATAAGTGAATTTATGATTAAATATTAGAAAAATGACATATTTTCATTATATATCAACGTTGAATGAGTTTGATGATGTGTGCAGGCATATGTGAAGATTTCAACAAAGTCAAATATTACCACCTAGCCTCAAATTCGAAATTCATCTTCAAGCTTTGAAGATTTGAAGAATATTTGGGACAATCATTCAAGCATATTCAAAGGAGAAGATCATGGAGATTTTGATAGGATATCTTATCCAAGATATGAGTGGAGGATTTGAAGGAATAAGTTGAGAGAATAGTGGATCTGTAATTATGACACTCTTCAAGACTTTCATGTATATAACAGAGTGTTCTCTCTTCATGAGGGGGGGATGAAATCGTGATGTAATGGATAATTTGGGAAGTTGGAGTTAGAGATGAGAGATTAGACATAGATCAGCTTGAAGTCTTAGAAGGGGATTCTTCGCTTTGATTATTAGCTTTGTTATTATTTCATGCTTTTTCATTTGATTCTTGTAATATAATTTGAGATTGATATATTGTGTGAGATCACATATGTCTTTTGTAGTTCAACTCTTCACATGTTGTATTGTTTTTGCCTTATGTAATTTCCTACTTTCCTAGTTAGTCTTTCAATGCTTTCCTAGATTAACTTCATTTCGGAAATTTAGATTAGATTACTTCTACTTCAGTCCTTCATATATAGTGTGTGTGCTTCGTAAGCCTACGAACCTCGGATTGAAAAATTAAATAGTTGGGCAAATACCGCAACAGAATTAAACGACAATATTTTCGCCTAACATTTTGGCGTCATTGCCAGGGAAGCACGATGGATTGTGGTTTAGTTTGATTTCCTGCAAGTGTGTCTACATGTGTTGGTAAGGGGTCATCGCAGCTACTTGAGTTGAGACTCCTCATGTTCACACTGCCAGCTCTAGAGTGTGAATTTCAATTGTAGTAAGTGTGTTTTCCGCAACTGTGGAGAATATGTGTTTCAGCAAGTATGATTTCCATTTTTTATCTTTTATTTTTTTTTATTTGGGTGTTGTAAGAACCCTTTTTTCAATATGTTTTAACAATGACTGTCAACTTGGAACTACTCACTCAGATCGTCACGAAAGTTGGGATCTCCTCTTCTCAGAAAGAGGAGATCTTGACAGAAATTAAAGATTCAAATACTCCTCCAGAAACAAACGAGGATTCAAGATCTGAAGACTCCTACGCATTAGATGACGAACAAACATTTGAGCAGGAGATTGAGGAAGATGAAGAGTAGTTACAGCAAGATCTGAGCGAGTAAAAACTCCCCTATGAAAGCATTATCGAGCAATGGTTCCAGGTAAGCACTCAATCAGATAAATTTTATTTCTTAGTTAGTTTGTCGTTACAGCAACAAAATTCGTTTATTCATGTAGATTTCTATTTTTCATTTGAAAAATTGCACATGAACATATTGATGTCACTGTTGCGTGCTTGGTTCCACTAGAAATTTGCCTACACGTAACCAATATTTAATTATAATTAGCATAGAGTAGGTAGGCTAATGAATAAAACAACATTTTTGCTCTAACTTTTTTTTTAGAATAAGTATGCTCTCCTCTGCGCTTCGAGCGATCGCAAGGATCATAAAATAGGGATGATTTGGATTTCAAGAATGAATATTTTTGCAAAACATGCTTGATAATAAATCACAATACAACCAATTTAACATGCTATTATAGCATGCTGATGCAGTGAATATTTTTTAGGCTGTTGCAGCATGCTGATACAGCGAAAATTTTCGTTGTTACAGCATGTTGAAACAATGAAATTTTTACATGTTGTTACAGCATGCTGAAACAGTGAAATTTTTACATGCTGAAACAATGAAATTTTTACATGCTGAGACAGTCGTTGTTACAACAAAATTTTATATGTTGAAACTATGACGTTTTTTTTTAACAGTGATTGAATAAATTTGTAGATATGCAATAAAACTACAGACATTTTTCGCCTACAATTTTCAATAAACTTGTCTCCATTTGCTCAAATTTCCATTTAAATTCTTCTTAAAACTTCTTGCTTTCATTTAATAAAATAAAATAAAAATAAAAATCTTTGTTGCGCATCCATCCTCAACCTGCAAAATAAAACAGTACACATTAGGTGAATAAAAACAAACTGTATTTTTCATGCTAAATCAATTGTTGCAAGCTGAAACAACTGCTAAAACTACATGCTGAAAAATTGACTTTTAAGTTGAGACAGTGGCCTCTATGAGTATTGCTCCATACAGAAACTTTGGTTGAACTTTTGAGTGTTGGTTTGCGTCTTCTCGGTCTGAGCCACCATCTTTTCGCCTTATCTGAATAAAATCTGCAACAAGGAAACAATATGATCATGATAATTGATGTCTTCACATCGTCTAGATCTGCGCGTTTAAGGTGCCCTTGCTCGTTTATGATGCCCCAAACCTATTTTACTGAGAACGCATTACTGAGAAAGACGAGACTGCATTTATCCTTCGGTCTGTTTTTCTCCTTTGCCCTACACTATTGCTTAATCCTTTTGCGGTCCGAACTATCTCCAGAACTTTTGATTGAAGTTCACTGCCCATGCCACACGTGCAACAACCATGCTCTAATGACTAGTCTCCGAATTATTTGGAAATTATGTGTAGAACGGTTGTCTAGCTCTTTGATTTTCTTATGGATCTTGATCCTGACCACCGAATCAGCTTTGATTGCAAAACAAGAAAATCAATCTTTATCCCTATGTATCTTCAAGCGGTGATCCACTCTTACGATTATCAGATTCAATCTCGATTGAGTGGTTGAAACAACACTATTTTTGGCAAATCAAAATTAGAAATTTCGGATTTCTATCATTGTCATCCTCGGATGCTTGTTGTAACTCCTCAAAAGTAGATCTCGACAATGATTTTTTTCGCTGTATCGATTTTCTCCCTTCACGGCGATAGCGAATCTTGCAAATCTGTAAGTAATATTGCATATCTGGGTAAATCCCAGTCCTCTTGACCTTCGGCAGTTTGTAATTTAAGGAGGTGTTAACTGACAAAAGGTTATTATGTGCTCAATGTTGTGTGCCATGGCATGCCGGTTTAGATTGTTCTGAAGTGCATACATTATAAGATTCTGAGAAAGCATCCAACGACCTCATTTTCAAGCTACATAGCAACGCACGCCCTCTCTTCTCAATGCCAAGAAATTAAGGCCGACTTATGGAGAATGGCTGAGGAGATATTACAACACTGTGTGACAGCTCCTTCGTAGGTTTGAGAGTTATGAGGTGGTGCATGTACATCATGAGGACAATCGATCCACAGATGAGCTGGAAAATGAGGGAGTTGATCAACGATCCATGGATAGAAGCCTGCTTCTCAAAACAATGTTATGCAGCGCTGCAAGACTCCTTCAGAAGCCAAGCTTTAATTTCTTGAATCACTTAAAGCATACGTCTTCCTTTGCCTTCGCTGGTCGGTTTTTGATGAAGCAGATAGACTTTTTGGTAGAGACCCTACTGGAATCTGGGCAACTTGGATTCGACAATGAGAATATAGCAAACATACCAAGCAAACCCATTCCATCACCTACCACGACCTCTATCTCTTTCGTTTCCATCACCTGATCCAGCTATTATCATGGTGCCCATGCTATCATTGTGATTTATGATGCTACTGATCAGGAGGACACTGACAAACATCGGATCCGCGTCTCATTCCGTCTACAAAGGAGAAGCCATATATTTTTTCAATCTTAGCCATTCAGAGTTGTATCCTCTTGTCAACACTGGAGACATTGTTGTAAACAACAACAACACTGATGTGGCAAGTAATTGTGTTTTTTTTTTTATCTTTGGATTGGGAAAAAGCAAGAAGAAAGATTGTGGTATGTTCAAGTAGTGATACCCCTCCATGTACGAAGGTAGCCACTGTCCAGGGCACAGAAGGCAAAGGGATATCTATTGTCAAAGATTTGGGAAAAATTGTAGCTTCCAACTATGGCTTGTTCCCCTCAAGTGCAGTTAGCAATAAAGATGGATCGAAGATTTTGTCATATGTAAAGTCTCAACGAGCAGCTGTAGCAACAATTACACGCACCCCTGGCTCTTATATATAAGATTGATGACAACAATAGATGTGGGATCAACATCTTCATATCGCTGAGAGGAATGGTGTCATTCAACCACTCAGCTTGCTGGCATCGATGTATTGTCTTTGATCAACGAGCATTCTGGTGCAACAGTATGAGACTGATAAAGATATCTCGAATACATCGCGGCATGTTGTGTTTTAGGACGTGGGTTCTAACAGTGTTTCTGCCACTTTCATTTATTTCTCTGCAAAGGAGTCTGGAAAGAGTGTTTCGGTTAACCAATTCTAGGTCAAAGATGTAATATGGAAGGCAAATATAGGCTGGAAAACACCTGAAAGTTTGATGCCTCGGATTTTATTAGCTATATACGAGCCGTCGATATGTACAAAACTTTTGATAGCCACCTCTTTCAATGCTGAAATCACGATTTGGATCTCCATCTCATCCTCACACAGAGCATAGAGTATTTTTGTGGGAAATTGGGGGTTATGTTACATTTATCGTCTCACCGTGCACATTAAAAGATTTGACACATTCATATCCATTCTTGAATTAGAAGGATTTGCACATTGATATGGGTTGTCTAGTGAAGTTTCTCATCTCTAAGGATTCGTCAAAACCAACATTTTGCATTTGAGGCATTCAATGGCCAAGAAAAGGTTATGAATGACACAAGATGTGATGTTCACGATTGCGTGGCTTCAGAAATTGGTGGACATCTCGGCTCATGCCGTGGCATATGCTATATAACGTGGTACAGATTCCAATAAAATACCAACACATATGTCCTGGTATACATTACATTTCTGGTGAACGGGATCTGCTACATCTATAATTGTTATGCCATGCATTGTGACGACAGCCCAACTGGACCTGCCTTCTAATATTGTAGTTTAATTAATGTTCCTTTCTCGATTCTTGTCGATTCAACAATTGTTCTGCGTTGGAAATCTCAGGGGCTGTGGGAATTGAATATATTATCCCCTGAATTAACACAAGGAGCTCCCGGATTTCTCAAACATCTAGAGATATCCTTATGTCTGGGAAGTGCTGAATGGAAATGGCTTTTACAAGAAGACAATCCAAGGCACTTATTCTACTTGCAGTATGTGCCATTCTATTTCTGACTACTGAAAACATGATTCGATCTCTGCCAACAGATAAGAGTCATCTCTTGAATGTATTGTACACCTTGACAGAAGAAATAACACACCAAATTAATTTGCCCACAGACGGTTCTAAGATAAAAGCAACACACAGATGAAGGCTCACAGATGAAGGATTTTGAAGAAAACAACAATAACGTGGATGAGGTCTGGCCGCAAATTTAGGCTAGGCACTCGTTACAGGTCTGGCAACAAATTCGGACCACGCCTCGAGTGATTGATGTGCAACATGCACTGCAAGGGCTTAAGTCGGAACGTTAAATCGATTCAATACCTAATTGTTGAAGGAGCATAACTTGAAGAACAGTTGAGACAAAGCATGAGGAACTTAAGGAGTGTTGTTTTGCAAATCCAGAGGTTGCTCACAGTATGCAACACAACCAAGATCAATTTATATCATACACAACTAGGTCATGCAAGGAAACCGATGTTCACTTTGGATGGCAAATGGACCAATTTGGTGTACTGAGACGATAATTTTTGGAATTTATGATTAACGTGTATTTGCAGGCATTGTATTGCAGGATCGATTGTTGGGTATGCTCTAATTATTCATGATTATGCAGAAAAACAATTAAAATCAGTGGAGCAGCTTGACTAATTTCTTGGGTAAATTTGACAAGCAACGTATTTAATATTCTAGAACTTTAGTGATAATTCTCAACCACTGGTTATTATGCAAATTTGATACTGGTAAGACAAATAAGTATGCAAGGGCAACAACTATAAAAACGCAGTCTATTTCTTTGATTTGTTGCAATTGCACTTATTTCTGCATAATATGTTTTTCGCAAATCTCACGGTTTTTGTGCAGGATTAGTGCTCAAGCTTTTTCAGGTTCGAAGACAAACAAATTTTATGACGAAGTGATATTTTTCAGAAAAACATGTTTGCTAGACAGCTTGAAGTAGTTGTTACTCATCCGAAACATCATGACATTTGTTGATACACAACAACATTTTGTTGATACTCAACAACATTTTGCTGTTACACAACAAATTTTTGTGCATCTTGATGTTTGTTGTTACAAAACAACTTTTTGTGCATCTTGATTTTTTCTAATACATAGAAACTTTTTGCGCACCCTGATGTTTGTTGTTACACAACGACCATTCTGATACACCATGCTGCAATACCCATATTTCAGCATTTTGCCAAATTTCATGATGAGACGCTATCCTATTTCTCCTTCAAAGTCGATTGGTCATCCCTGGTGTTGAAGCCATCTTCCACTACCTTAACTTTCATGACTTCACACATGCCTATCTTTCTGAGTTGCATACATCATTTCCCATATCTTTTTTCAGTTCATTTTTTTCCTTTCCAATTTTCCTTTTGAATAAAACAAACTCCCTTTTTCCATGATTACATTTCCTTGCCATAACCCTTGTTGCTACTGAGATCTTTACATATATAGTCCTACCACTCTTTTTATAAACTCGTGTTGACTGATGTGGGATTCCTTAAGGCCCACCTTTCAACAGTCTTCCCCCATCGACCTCGAAACCTTATCTAGGATATAGACTAGAGTTCCTTTTTGAGTACCTTGAGGCTTGCATGCCTTAATGGCAAGCTCTCTTGCTAGCAATCATGGGAATACATCAATGTCCCTTGATCGTTAGATCTTGCAAGTGGCTCGACATCAGCCCATCTATTCGCACTTAACAAGATGTACTCGAGTACCTTGACACGCATTGACATCACGGGTGAGTTTGTCTCGCATCGGTTAACGACATTCATCAATGGCCGGTAATCCAATGATTTATCTTCATGCTCGACATCGACACATTCATTCGCATGATGAGAATTGTACCATCGGTTTTGTAGTGGGTGAAGACTATACACTTTTTCATGATCCCCTCTACAATTGTAGTAGTTTGATTTCGGATCTATGAGAGTACCACAGTTCCATATTCTCTTCCTTCCACATTTCTCATGATTCAGTAGTAGCAGTTCAGATTCCTTCACTTCCCATGATCCAGGTACAGCAGCAGCAACATCAGTAGTGCCATTTTCCTGATCTTGTAGCAGTGACACCTTCCATCTTCCATTAGTCATAGTCAAATATTCTTTGGTTCAACAGTTACATCAGTTGCAGCGCCAGTCACGTTTTCTTGCTCCAACAGCCGCAACAACTACAACTACTTTTTTGGTAAGTGGAGGTATGTTCTTTTCTAAGCTTTAATCACACAATTCCTTATATGTTGACTTGAATATTTTGGAAAATTTCCTTGCCATGTTCTCTTTCCTTCCATAACCTACCCTAAGTTKCATGAGGATATGCAACCACTTCAGTTGGGGGGGGGGGGACTAAACTATTTCACCACATATTCATTACCATTATTCCATTTTACCATCTCATCATTMTGTTTATGATTCACTAACAYTTCTTTTCCAACGACACATTGTTGCATTTMTATTGATATGTGTATTGGCATGATTCATAAAGATAAAGAAAAGGCTTTCTTATACTCATTGATGCTCTCTTATGCACATTGATAGTTTATTATTTCCAGTGAAGTACATGGCTAAATTATTCCAGCAAGAAAATCAATAAGAGAAATGAATGTTGTTAACACAAGAACCAACATTTTTTGTATTCATGGTTGTCACACAAGAACCAACCATAAGAAAATTTCACATGTTGTTACACATATTTCGCATGTTGTTACTCTTGTATCACATACCCTGGAAACATTCCTTGTTAAAAGGACATCATCAATCAAAGCCATAGTTTGAATGCCAAAGTTCTTAAGAAGATCCATCCATGGTTGCATGAGGACATGCAACAAGTTGAGTTGGTGGGCATGTTGGGCCTCAGAAATGTCACATTTATATCCTCTTTTTCCTTCACTCTTCCTTACATTTCATTGTCCCATTAACCTTCCATCATACCATTTCCATAATGATACTTGGGTTTCTCCTTATTATTTTCCATTGTATTCATTTCAGTATTATAAGTGAATTTATGATAAAATATTAGAAAAATGACATATTTTCATTATATATCAAGGTTGGATGAGTTTGATGATGTGTGCGGGCATATGTGAAGATTTCAACAAAGTCAAATATTACCACCTAGCCTCAAATTCGAATTTCATCTTCAAGCTTTGAAGATTTGAAGAATATTTGGGACAACCATTCAAGCATATTCAAAGGAGAAGATCATGGCGATTTTGATAGGATATCTTATCCAAGATATGAGTGGAGGATTTGAAGGAATAAGTTGAGAGAATAGTGGATCTGTAATTATGACACTCTTGAAGACTTTCATGTATATAAGAGAGTGTTCTCTCTTCATGAGGNGGGGGGGGGGGGGTGAAATCGTGATGTAATGGATAATTTGGGAAGTTGGAGTTAGAGATGAGATATTAGACTTAGATCATCTTGAAGTCTTAGAAGGGGATTCTTCTCTTTGATTATTAGCTTTGTTATTATTTCATGCTTTGTCATTTGACTCTTGTAATATAATTTGAGATTGATATATTGTGTGAGCTCACATATGTCTTTTGTCGTTCAACTCTTCACATGTTGTATTGTTTTTGCCTTATGTAATTTCCTACTTTCCTAGTTAATCTTTCAATGCTTTCCTAGATTAACTTCATTTCGGAAATTTAGATTAGATTACTTCTACTTCAGTCCTGCATATATAGTGTGTGTGCTTCGCAAGCCTATGAACCTCGGATTGACAAATTAAATAGTTGGGAAAATACTACAACGGAATTAAACGACAATATTTATGCCTAACACTTGCTTATCATCTTCGTTCTTCGATGTAAAGACATCATCAATAGAATCCTTAGATGCAAATGGAAAAACGGAAAAGTCTTGAGAATAATTAAGGTTAGTGGAAACGAGTGATGGAAGGATAGGTTCTTCAACATCTTCATAACGTTTCTTGCCATAAAGATCTTCTTATTTTGTTGTCATCAAGGAGTTTGTAAGAATTTCTAGGTCTCCAAATTCTTCATAATTCCATTCTAATTCATTAAAAGGTATAATAGGATCTTCTACTTTGCGTCTCACAACAGGATACCTATAAAGAGTGACAAAGGTTCAATCATTATCTAGGATAGTTGCATAAGATAAGTTCATTTGTAGGCTACCACTTAGAGTTGTGACCCATTTCCTAGATAATAACATACCCTGAGCGTTAGGAAAATATATAACTACAACATCCATTGTGATTGAGTCGTCGAGATATGAAGCTAAGTAAACCTTTATATCCTTGATTAAGCCACATACTTTTATTACTCTTGATTCAATTCCACATACATTTCTATATGGCCTTGTGGTTTTCAAACCTAATTGGTCAATGACCTTTAAAGACATCACATTAGTGGAAGCCCCAAAATATAACATACAATTATGAACAAGGAGTTTATTCACTACCAAGGTGATAAAAAAAAGGTGCATGCCCTCCATTATTTATATCACAATCCATGGTCTGCAATACAACATGAGGGTCTTCAGGTTCTTCTTCCATGGTCAATAATTTTATCACTTAACCCATTTGTGATGGGATCTTAATTAATTCATCGAGACGTATATGAACATTAATCTTTGCCATAACATTTGCCACATCAACACCCAATTGCAAATCATCATTCTTATGTGATGTTGATGGAGGGGTGGGATTGGTGTCCAAAGGTAAAGGTTACCTAGTCCACTTGTTTGGAGGAGGTTGACAGTCATTAGGTTGTGAAGATTTGGGTGCTTTGTTTCTTCTAGAGTATTGCAAATATTTCTCTTTTCTAAGCTTATATTTAGACTCTCCATCGATTGCATTTAACATTTGTGCTCTAGCTATCCTAGCAACGTCCCTACTCTTCTGCTTAATTAGTTCCAATTTCTCACTAGTGACATTGTAGGTTTCTCTAGGGATAACATATATAGGATCAATATCTTCAACTAGGTTCATGCATTCACAATTATTGGGATCTTCATTTTCCACATAATCTTGGCTTCCATGGTATTCCCTGTGGCATTCATTACAAGGTAAACACCAAGGGATTCCTTCTTGGTTAACCATATCAGAAGAGGAAAGGGTGTTAGAAACTCTTTGTTCAGGAAGAGGTCTATTTCTATTGCATCCTTGATTTCCTCTAGGTTGACGATTCTTATTGTATTGAGGTCTAGGAGGAAATTTTTGAGGTTGACCCCTTTCCCGTTCCAATATGTTTAACCTATCTATGATAGTGGCTTAGGATTGCAAAATCTCGATCCTCATTTGGTCAATTTTTTCTGCAAGGGCCATCACAGAATCAAGAATAGGATCAACATTATTCATAGACCTGGGACCAAGGGCCATCACAGAATCGAGAATATGATAGACATTGTTCTCAGCCTGAGCCTTTGATGCACCATCTTTTGGTTTGAGATCATCGCAAATTTGTTCTACAAGTTTGTCAAACCTTTAGTCAAATTCCTTCAAATTCTCATTATATTTTCTTTGAATCTCGTAGAATTGTGTTCGCAACAATCTACCATCTTTTCTTATGGCCCATCTTTTCCCAAAAGAATCGTCGAAGGCTTGTCAAGACTTGATATTCTTTTTAGGAAGACTATTAAACCACGATTTTGCATTTTCTTCCAAAGATATTGAAAAGAGTTTCATAACTACATATTCATTTTCATTAGGGACGGGATGAATACCAAGAGCATCGTAAAATGAGGACAAGTGTTCTTGAGCAGTAATGACATTGTTGCCAAAAAACTATGGTAACCATTTCTCAAATTTATTAGGCATGTTATGAGGGTACCTTGAATTTTGGACATGTCTAGAGCCTTATAGGCATTGGTAACCCATGGTTGCAAAGCCATTGGAGTTATACATGGAGAATTATTGAAGAGAGTTATTATCAGAGGAGAACCTTTGGGAACTCTTCT
The DNA here is from genome assembly GCA_009831015.1 of Picea engelmannii. Taxonomy (NCBI): domain Eukaryota; kingdom Viridiplantae; phylum Streptophyta; class Pinopsida; order Pinales; family Pinaceae; genus Picea; species Picea engelmannii. The sequence goes on along the minus strand of ML811669.1, from coordinate 78,514 downwards.
TTTATAGAATTTTGGAGAATTAGTGTACCTATGAAAGGTTCTTTGGTTGGAATGTCCAACTCCTAGGTTCTATTGTTGTGGAGTCGTCGGATGAGCACATTAGGGTAGGCTTTGATGTATACTCAATAATGAATGTTGGAACACAAACTTCAGATTTCCAAGGAGAAAGACTCAATCCTCCCTGGAAATGGAACTAAAGTGTTACCAGACAATCTAGCACCTTAATGCAAAGTCTTCACAAGGCATAGTGGAACATCAAAAGTGTCACCACTGTCATATTAGCAACAACGTCCCTCTTTTTAGTGAAGGATGTATCCAAGACAAGGGAATATTCCCTAATAAGATGTAGGACTTGTAAGGAAATATACTATCAAGTCTAAGGCCTCCTAAGTATCTACTCAATTCACCACTAAATAGATGTATCGATAAAGTCAAGGATAAGGTGGCTACTCAAAGTCAATTCCAAATTTGGTTAAAAGTGTTCTAAGGCTGATTTAGGGGGTTTATCAAGTAACAACGTCATGCAAAACAATCCCCAAAACACTGAAATTTGAAAATTGTCAATGGTTGTTGCAAAACTTGCATAAATAATAGGAAATTGGAGCAGTGAACAAGTTACAACAACAATACAATTTAGCTCTCAAAACAAGTTATAAACGGGTAGAAAATAGGGCTAAAATAATGAATAAATATAGGGTTTGATTAAATTTTAAAATATGAAAATTACAAGGCATGTAATAGCCAACTAAAGCAAGAGGTCCAGCCCTAATTATGCAACAATATAAATTAACAAGGCAAATTTTATGCAATAAAGTGATTTTAGGTCAAACATGGAAGAAAACCCTGGGATTTTAGGTCAATAATATGCAAGAAAATCCTAGAATTTTAGGTCAACAATATGCATGAAAATCCTAGACGTCTAGGGTTTTTGATGGCTGAAAATTAAATTCAAGCTAAACAAAATCTTAAATTTACCCTAAAACATTGATAAAAATTGAAGTTTTGAATTTTAGATTGACTAGATGGGAGTAGACTTGTGCTCACTAATTTTTTTGGGCATATGGGGTCAACTAATACCTTCATTGAGAGGATGTAAGTAGATCTAGGGTGATGTCTAGGGTTGTCCATTACAAACCCTAGAAAATCCACCAAGTACCTTACAAATTTCAGGATAATTCAAGGGAAGATACTCCACCAATAATCTTCCAAGGGTTTAAATGAAGGGATTTGTTCAAGAACAATATGAAGAGAAGTACAATTGCACTTAATAATCATTCTTAAACAAAATCCAACAAGATTTAGAGAGACCACTTACTCAATAAATTGTTTTCATCCATAAACCCTATACGTGAATATCCATAGAAGTTGCAAAGCCATCCACAAAACATCATCCTCAAGAAGGTGCTCTAGTTATCCATCCATAACACAAATATAGAAGTCGTATTATATAAGTAATGTTCTCCACAAGTAGCAATGATTTACAAGTGATAAGTGCTTCTCTTATTTATATGAGAGATCAAGCACCCTTCTCATCCATCAAAAGCCCTAAAAACATAAAACAATTCCTTAATCTCTTACAAACCCAAGAGACAAGGCAATAAGACATAAAATATACATTATACGGGAGTGGATAGGTCACTAAGACCCCCAACAATGCCTTTGAAATGAAGTAAATGTGCTCATAATACAAGACATACCTCATAAATGCATGTTGAATCTCACACATATGGCCTCAAAGAGTGGCCAACTCACTCAAAGATGAAGTGTAGGGGCTCCAAAAATGAAACATTTCCTCCAAGAGGTGCAACATTTCATATGAAAGTGACATATCATCCCCCAAAAAGGTGTGGCATCTCATCAATAGGTGCCAAATCATCAATAAAAGGTGCAATGTCCCATCATCAAGGTGTCATGTCATATCCAATGGGTTCTAGGACGTCTTAACAAGGGTGCCACATCCTCAAGAGGCTCAACATCCTCTAAATAATGTGCAATGGTGCAACGACCTCTCAAATAAGGCAAGATGACCTTAATCAAAATATGCAAGTAGCCACTCAACATCCTCCAAAGGACCAAGGTTCAATCAAGTGGGTAGCCATGTGAAGTACATCATCCAAGGAGGGGCTCATGTGGTCCAATGTATCCATCAAACATGAAGGCATGTACACAAGTCAAATGCAACATAGAAAGTGAATCATGTCAATGTAAAAGCTACTAGATAGATTATTATATAGATTGACTATAATGAAACCTTTTTCCCCGTAGCAAAAATGAATTCCATCCACCTTGTTCTAGCCCTTCCTACTTCACATAAATGAGAGGTACATCAAACGATGTTAAATTCACCTTTTTTGCATGGGGATTTGCAAGAAGAAATTTGCATGGAACAACCTTCTATCTATATTCAGAATGACTCTAGCCTTGTTTATTTCTTTAAAAAATCTCTCTATGGTCTCAAGTAAGCTCCTCGATCTTGGTATGCTGAAATATATCACTTTCTTCTTGACATCGACTTTTGTAGATGTCATTCTGACCCCAATGTCTATACTAAAAAAGTAGGTAACCTCTATTAATACTTGTTCTTTATGTTGATGACCTTGTTCTCACTAGTAGTGACCCCAAACTTTTAAACCATGTGAAATCCAACCTTAAGAAGAATTTTGAGATGATAGACTTATGATATTTGCATTATTTCCTTGGCTTCCAAGTATTACAAACCAAGGAAGGATTTCCCCTTTCCTAGTCTAATTTGTTGCTTTCACATGGAATATTGTAAACTAGCCCCATCTCCCTTCTAGTTTGGAGTCAAACTTGACGCCATCTATACTACACCCCAAAGTAGATGACACGTTTACCATAATTTAGTTGGTATCCTTTTATTTATGACTCATACCATCTTGATGTTTTTTTGTTGTTGGTCTCTTTGCCTGGTATATGCAAACACCCCATGGGAGCCATTGGAAATAAGCAAAAGTGATAATTCGGTATACTCATGGTACAATTTAGTTTGGGATGCATTACACTCCAGGGGGACTCCATTTTTGGTTGGTCGCAGATTCTAATTAGGTTGGTAACCTTGATGATTGGAACTCTACTGTAGGTTATGTTTTCAGTCTTGGTTTTGGACCTATCACTTTGACTTATAAGAAGCAACAAACTCTTTCTATTTCTTCAACAAAAGTAGAGTATTGAGACAACAATTAATGCAAGTCGAGGAGCCTTGTGGCTTCGACAAATTCTTTTGGAGTTTGGATTCCAGAAACAACATTTAACCACACTCCGGTGTGACAAGTGGAGTGCCATCAAGCTCGTCAAAGAAATAGTTCAACATCAACACAAAAAACACATTGAGCTACATATATACTTCATTAGACAACTTATTTAATATCATGTTATTGAAGTGCTCTTTTTCCATATAGATGGTCAAGTTGCAAACATTTCCACATAATCTCTTATAAAAGCAAAGTCTTCCAAACTTCGATCTATGTTAGGAGTCCAAGAAGTTGTAACTAATGGGCGATAGGCTCTAATGTCTCCTTCATATCCTATTGTGTAACCTTTGTAAATCCTTCAATCCCATCCCAAGTTATTCTTAAGGGGGTTTGTTAGGATATTTAAACACTTAGGAGTTAGTTAATATCAACTTGGTCTAATATGTCTTTAGGTAAAGTATGTTTCTTTAATATGCAATAGTATGCATTTGCAGTTATCTAATTCGACAATCACGATTTGTTCTATACACAAACTGATCCCATGGTTCATATTCTCCTCGATACTAACAACTACATTGATTTGTGACTTAACACTTGATTGGTCCATGATCTCTATTTAAAGAGCATGGAAGGTCATTTTCCAATGATTGATTGTGAGAAACTCATATGTAAAATTATTTTCTTTTGCATCAACATATTGCCTCAAGGGGTAGCATTAGTTGGGGTTGTGGACTGTTTCCCTCTTTGAGAGTTTTAACTATGTAATACACTAGTGTACCAATCTTTGATATATTTGTACGAGTGGTTGCTCTTGGTGTTTGATCTATGTGGAAATACCCTATTCAGGGATGATTTGAAGGATGAAAATTTATTTTAAAATGTAGAGACCTTGGCGAATCTTACTAATCTTTCATATGCCAACTATAAATGTTTGGCGATATTTTTGTTAAATTATTTAAATTTATAAGGATTTTATATAGTTTGTATAAAATTTTGGCGATTTTTAAGGTAAAATAATTTTATCCAATAAAATTTGGGCAAATTAGTTTTAGAATAGCGAATCTTTTTTTGGGAAAAACCTTAGAAAATTAGCCCATGAGCGAAATTTAGCCCCTAAAATCATCCTTGAGGTCCCTATTTATCGAACACGACTATGTGACTATCATTTTGTATTTCTTAACAATTTAGTAGAAATTAAGAGACATGCCATTTAGATTCTCTAGCTACTAAAACACATGGAATAGACTACAATAGCAAGATACACACAATGGAACACAAATATTAACCCAAGAAACCCATACCAGAAAACCAACATTCAATGAAGGATTGAGCCTTTTATCTTCTTATATTATGGAGATTTCAATACATAGTACAAAACTTTTCAAGCTTACTATGAAGCTATGAGACACTATGGTATTCTACATTCCTCTACAATATGATTTTGTCTCTGTACTCTATTGGCACCTCCTCCACACTCCTACTGATACCATGGAACAACTAGTAGTTAATGAAAAAGTGAACCCTCTTCCCTCTTCCTACAAGGTTTTTGATAGCTGGAATTAGGGTTATGGTTAGGTTTGGGGTTTCAAAACCCTCTCAGAACCTACATGATGATTCTAGAAGTCTCTAGTGGATTCCCCCACATTACTAACTTCCCATATGCGAATTATGGTGAGTTGACATGGTCATTGCTTGTACATGTGGGGAATATTTGGACCGTTACCTTATCAACGCCCAAACTTTCTCATACAAACTTTGTTTTTGGCACATAATAGCTCATTGGAAAGGTCTCGATGAGAAGAGTGACTAATTTTAAGGCTTAAGGATGCATATGGAAATTCTAAATTGTCATAGGGCCCAAAAAAACATTGTTCAAGGCCTAAAATATGAATCGAAAGTTGTTGACTCGAATTTGACAAAATAAACACCATCTTCGAGATATCTATAATTATAATATCATCCATCAATACATTCATATGCTACCTATGTAGATCCATTTTGAATCATTCCACCCCATTTTGGGGTGCTTTTGGTCTCTAGAAGATTTAGTTTTGAAGGAGATGATGAAACATTTCCTTATCTTTCTCCTTGGAATACCATTTGGCCTTAGCTAGTAGTTGAAACTTCAATCCCACTTGATAAATTTCTTGTTGACGCCTTTAGGTCATTTTGATCTTCTTCTATAGAATTGTGTCCTATGGATTATGCTTGTGCAACTAGTGCCAAATCTTTAGTCGAAGGTAATATTTGACAGTTTTTATCCTCAGTGAGCACGGATGGCTCGTAGAGTTTTAGGTTCTCAACATTTACTACCGAGTAAATATGCATAAGGTGGAAGGTTGAATCTGTAAGCATTGTTGCCTACATTTTTTTATATTTTGAAAGGTTCATATCTCAAGGCTTTGGTTTTCTTCCATGGTCCTTGCAATATTTCCTTATTAAGGTGCAACCAAACTCTGTATCCTACATGGAAGGTCTTTTCAATCGTGTGTTTATCATGCACAACCTTGTATTTCTCTCGAGACTTCTTTGGATTATCTTGAAACTACAAGTGTATTTTCCTTGTCCCATCTATGAACTTTTATGCCTTCAATGCAACACTTGAATTTGTTTCCCTCGTTTCAGGCTATACATGTGTAATATCCAATGGTGATGGTGGAAAATCCAAAACAAATTTCAAAACGAGACTTACTAGTGGAAGTGTGGATAGCTATATTATAAGGATGTTGTATGTAAACCAAATTTTGATCCCAAGTCCTTGGATGCTTCTAATTGTAACCTCTTAAAAGTGAAACTAAATTTCGATTAATACCTTGATTTCCCATAAGTCCATGCATGAAAGGTAGTGTGTCTCTTTAGTTTGGTGTCCAACTTTTCCCACGGTGAAGTCGAACATACACTAAGCAAACTAGTATTTCTATAAAAAAACGACATTCATTAGAATCCCAAAGTGCACCTAGACCTTTTTAAAAAGCAAGCTTGCAACTTCTTGTTCTTTGATGGTCTTTTTAAAAGCAATGAAAACACACATCTTGTTGAACCTATCTACTACCACAAATATGTAGTCATACCTTCTTCTTATTCTTGCCAAACCACCAACAAAGTCCATGGATATGCTTTCCCAGGGACTTGTAGGGAGTGGAGGTGGACCGTATAGTCCTTGCTTTCCAATTATTGGCCTCACTTATACAACATAAAATATAACCTTTGATAAATGTACCTACTTCTTCTTGCATCTTGGGCAAATAAACATACCTTTACAAGTTAGCCACAGTCTTCTCGACACCAAAATGAACAACAACCTTGGAGGTGTGAGCCTCCCTTATTAGTTGTACTCTTTCTTCCTTTGTTGCATAAAGCTCCCCATGTCGTAGACCAATCTATCTTGGAGATGGTAATCACCATATTTTTGCTATTTTTGTCCTTGTAGTTGCTACTACACCCCCTTGAAGTCCTCATCTTTCACGTACTCCTCTATATATGTTGCATGGGTGAATGGATCCATGTGTATAATGGATCTTAGAGCTATAATATTTGGTGTTGTTGGCCTAGATAAAAGAAACCAACCAATTTGTTGGTTGTTCCCTTCTTATGTTTAATCACTCACTGAAATTGTTGTAGAAATCCCATCCATTTATAGTGTCTTACTTGTTGGAGTTTACCGTGAGCCTACAAGTATTGTAAAGGCTAGTGATCAATATGGATGATTGTCTCCTTACCAAACATATAATGCTTCCACTTATTCGTTCCTTGAACTAGGGCATAGAACTCTTTGTCATATGTAGGGTAGTTTAGTATTGGTCCATCAAATAGCTTGAGTTGATAGCAAATTAGTCTCCCCCTTACATTAATACTACTCCCATAGTATCAATTTCTATTTTGAAGGACTTATACACGTTAGGTAGTGCTAGGATTAGGCCTTGACTAATATTCTTCTTTGGTTCTTCAAAGGATGCATGTTGGTTGTTACTCCACAATAAACTCTCAACATTGGTTGTTATAGCATGAAGTGATGTTGCCATAGTTGAAAATGATGCTATAAGATTTCTTAAATACTTGGTAGCTCCCACAAAAATCATAACTTCTGAGACAATAGTAAGAGTGGGCTATTTTAGAATGGTCTCTATCTTTGTAGGATTAATCTTCAACTCACCTCCACCAATCATATGTCCTATGTACATTAAGGATTACTCAACAAGCTCACACTTCTTAATGTTTTCTAGCAAATTGATGTTTCCTTGGTGTTTCTAACACTTGTTTTGGATGTAACACATACTCCTCCCAAGTAGAACTGAAGATCAAAATTCCATCCAAATAGATCACGACAAACTAATCTAGGAATGGATGCAACACATCATTCATTAAGCACATAAAAGTCTCCAATGTATTACTCAAAATAAAAGGCATTACTAACCACTCGTAAAGATCGTGCTTTGTCTTGAAGGTGATCTTCCAAGTGTCTTATTCCTTGATCTAGACTTGATGATATCTAGATTTCAAATCCAGTTTAGTGGAGTACTTTTCATGCTGCAATTGATCTAAGAAACCATCTATCCAAAGCAAAGGGTATCGATTGATCCAGATTATTTTTTAGGAACGATATGAAGGAAGAAATATAACAGAGATATAACAAAAAAATATAGAGAGATATGGCAAGGAATACAATAATAAAATAAAGTTCAGATTCTATTAATGACTATCTGAAATACAAAAGATTGTAAGTGCAAAAACACACAAGCTAACTAGAATGGTGGTAGCTTATCTTTGAGAAGAGATGTGTAGGCTACGCTCATTCGCAAGAAGTTGATTACAATGAGGATCCAAAGGCCTTTTTAACATAAATCATAATTGAGAAAACTATAAACATAACAAAACCTAACCTTATGAGATGAATCGCCAAAAGTCATGTGGGCCCCGATGGGGTAAGTTGGTACATCAACTTCCCGGGGTCATAACTTTTGCATACAATCTTCATTTTAGGCGCACGATAGCTCATTGGAAAGAACTATTCGAGGAATGCACATGTTTTAATCACACTTTGGCTAAAGATATGATTGTGATAATGTCGCTCCCAAAAAAAATTGTTTAGGGCCTCAAACGACCTCGAAAGTTTAGGACCCGAAAACTGTAGAAAAACGACCAAAATGGAAACTGGTATTTGAGCTAGTGGAATAGGTGGATGGCCACTGATATCCACCTGGATAATTTATCCCCCCTTAGGAAGCAATGGTATCCATTGCGTAAAGTGTCTACATCAGATGCAAAAACTTCTGTTGAATTTGACCCTTAGTGAGCCACTTGCCCTAATGAAGAAACTGCCCTGCTTTAACGACCCGATGGAGTTTGATAGTCTGCCAACGGGGGTCCTTTTTCTTGGTGTCCATGATACAATCAACTATTGCCTGTTTCATGCAGGAAGGAATGAGGTATGTAGGGGCCAACTGTTTGGTCGCATCAGAAGTGTCCAGGAGAGGTGAAAAAATATGGTTGGAGCAGTTCCACATTAAATACTGGGTGCAAGCCAAGGAAAGGAGGAATACTTAATTCAAAATCATTCTCGCCCACAACCTTGGTGATGGTGTAAGGCCCGTACCAGAGTGGGTGCAACTTCCAGTGGGGTCTTGTGACGTGGCCTTTCTGCAAATGCAACCATACCTTATCTCCCAACTGAAATTTGTGTGGTACCCAATGTTGATCGTGGCGTTGCTTGTACTTGGCATTGAATTTCTACACAATATCATGAACTTGTTGTTGGGTGTGTTGGATGTGCTCCATAAATTTGGTTGCTCGATCAACCTCGGTTTAGGCATGGGAGGACTCTTCCTGTGTGACTGAAATGGACAAAGTTACTTCAATGGGGGCCAATGGTTGGAACCCCAAACACACCTAAAAAGGGTTGTGGCCAATAGAGTTGTGGAGAGATTTGTTATAGCTATGTTGAACATAAGTAAGGCTTTCATCCCATGTCTGTGGATGTTTGGAATTATACATTCTTAGGATATGAACAATCATCATGTTGACTACCTTTGTTTATCCAGGTTTGTGGGTGGAAGGCAATCGATTTGGTCAGCTTGATGTTCATCATCGACCATAGGCTGGACCAAAAATTGCTTAGGAACTAGGTGGATATCGGTGGCGACCCACCTGTTTCACTGGCTCAAAGACCAGTTTCCATTTTGGCAGTGTTTCTACATTTTTCGGGTCCTATACTTCCAGTGTCGTTTTGAGGCCCTAAACAACGTTTTTTGGGCGTGACATTGTCACATTGTAGGCTTTAGCCACAATGTGACAACAACATATGTAGTTCTTGGATAGTTCTTTCCAACGAGCTATCGTGCGCCTAAAGCGAATATCGTATGCAAAAGTTACGACCTCGGGAAGTTGATGTACCAACTTACCCCATCAGGGCCCACATGACTTTAGGCGATTCATCTCCTAGGGTTAGGTTTTTTTATGTTTAGGGTTTTCTCATTTATGCTTTATGTTAAAAAGGCCTTTGGAGCCTCATTGTAATCAACTTCTTGCGAATGAGCGTAGCTGACACATCTCTTCTCAGAGATAAGCTAACACCATTCTAGCTAGCTTGTGTGTTTTTGCATTTACAATCTTTTGTATTTCAGACAGTCATTAATAAAATTTGAGCTTTATTGTATTACTGTGTTCCTTGCCATATCTCTATGTATTTCTTTGTTATATCTCTGTTATATTTCTTCCTTCATATTGTTCCTAAAAAATAATCTGGATCAGTAATGGAAACTGGTCTTTGAGCCAGTGGAATAGGTGGGTGGCCACCGATATCCACTTGGATCATCGATCTTAAGAATGATCTTATTTAGAGCTATGTAGTCAATGCACATTCTCAAAGTCCCATCCTTATTTGGAACCAATATGACCAAGGAACCACATGGTGGTGTACTTGCCCTTATGGATTCTTGCTCCAACAATTCTTGCAACTGCTTCTTTAGTTCATCTACCTCTAATGTGGATTTCCTTTAGAGTCCTATATTTTTTTCTAAGGCGAGTTTAGCAATAACTATGTCTTATGCTCCACTTCCCTCTTGGGTGACATTCCTTTTTGATCTTGGAACACTTCTCTCTATTCCTACAACAACTCTTCCAACATGTGTTTCTATTCTTTCCTACATCCTTTAAAGGATGCCTTCACACCCACTAAATTGGTGTCCTTTTGGTTTTGTCTCAAAAAAAGATGTACATGTTTCTTAATTGAGTTGACCAATCTCTTACCCTCATGTGCACTCACCACATAGATCTTAGACTTTCCCTTGTGTTCATTGAGAATAAACCATTTTCCATCATTGATTGGGTGATATTGGTTGGCCCTTCTCATGAATATAACATCCCTCATATACATATACGGGCTACCAAACACTACACCACAGACATAAAGAGGCACTACATTGACTTATATTTTATCAATAAAATTTGCATTGATAGAAAATATAAGCTTACATTGCTTGTTAATTTTTAACTTTACATCCTTATTCACCCAACCCAAAGGGTATGGATGAGGGTGATCATGCATCTCTAAATCAAACTTACTTACTAGGTCCTTTGCAACGAAGTTCTCTTGTGAACCAAAATCGAATAGATCATATACTATGTTCTTATTTATCTAAATCTAAATCTTGATACAAAACAACTTTGTCGTCTCCTTCTTCTCTTTGGGATGGAGGATACTTAGGTTCACCTCTTTCTGCACTATTATGTAAATAATTTTTTTGACCACATATGAGTTGTTTCTATCTCCTTTCCTTCTTCCATTAGAAGATTCGTTTTCTAGGAATTCTCCAACTTGGCTCTTAGGATCCAACTTTGAATGTAATTTCCAACACTTTTCTTTTGTGTGGCCATCAATGTTGTAATGGTCACATTGGTTATTAGGGCCTTGTACACATGTGAAGTTGTAAAAATCTTCTTGTTTTTTTCATTTTCCCTTCTTTTTCTTGCTTTTATTGGAAGCTCCATGCTGGTCTATTTGCTTTGAACCATTTGGTTGCCCCTTCTTCTCGTCAGATTCAATGTACTGGGCCTATATGCAAGCTTCATCTATGGTATTATGATTAAATAACATAACCTACCTTATCATGTGACTATGAAGACCCCTTAGGTACTTGATGACCACATTTGGGTCCCAAGGATTTATTCCCAACTGGATGACTTGCTTCTAGGACTTTATAATGCACTATTGTACACTATGTCCTTGCCTATGTCAATAATAGTGTCATTGAATCCTTTGGTCCTCTACATCCTCGATTGGGTAAAAATGAGACTTGAGGAGGTATTTGAATACCTCCCACTTAGTTACTGGTGGGTCTCCCCCAAAACTAAGGGCCTTGGTGTGGCTCTCTCTTCAAGTCTATGCATGACCTTCTAGCTTTAGTCTAGCAAAAGCGTTTTTTAGCTTCTCACATACATCATGCACATTGAAATAGACTTCTAATTGTTGCAACCAATGATTCAATTTAAGTACATCCACATCACCTCCATAGGGCTTGATATTTACCCTTACTTCCATTTTAAACAGGTTCAAATAATAATAGTTATAGGAATCACCTTTTTCAGGCCTTGGTTCTTCCTTCTCTTCCCTCCACTCATGATTTTCTCGTTTTTCATGAGATTCAAGATTCTTCGAAAAGGGGTTGATATTGTTCTCAAGGGCAGACACAAGTACAACTATGCTACTAGCAAATATCAACTGCCTAAGATTCCAACCTTGTGAATCTCCTTTTGTCTTCATTAATGGGTCTTTCTTGGTGCTCTTTGTCCATATTTATAGATTGTGGTTGCTTCTTAACCCTTATTGTGCCAATCTCGGGATCAACAAGGTACAACTCTCCTGCGGATTTGGATTTCTTGAGTTGAGTAAGCATATGCTGTGCCTGAAACCACTAAATGACCAAATAAACCTACTCTTATGCCAATATGATATGTAAACATCTTTCTATATTCCAATGACTGACTCACCAAAATAGATCTAAACTTTAAATTGTTATAGTGAGCCTATGCTCGACTGTGTGACTATCTTTTTGTATTTCTTAACACTAACATAAATAAATAAAAGCCATGCCATTTGGATTATTTAACTACCATGACATATGAAATAGATTACAATAGTAAGACACACATAGTGGAACACAAATATTTACCAATGGAAACCCACATGGAAAACCAACATTTAATGAAGGACTTTGCCTTTTGTATTCTTATATTATGGAGATTGCAATACTTAATACAAAGCTTTCCAATCTTACTATGAAGTTATGGGACACTATGGTATGTTAAATCCTCTACAATGTGATTATGTCTCTATGCTTTGTTAGCACCTACTCCACACTCCTACTCAGATCATGGAATAACCAATGGCTAATGAAAAAGTGAGCCCTCTTGCCTCCTCCTGTTAGGTTTTTCATAGCTAGAATTAGGGTTAGGATTATGTTTAGGATTTCAAAACCATCTTGGAACCTCCATGATGCTTCTACAAGTCTCTAGTGGATTCCCCCATGTTACTAACTCCCCATATTTGAATTATGGTGAGCTGACATGGTTGCCACTTGGACATGTAGAGAATATTTGGATTGTTATCTTGTCGGGGCACAAAGTTTCTAATACAAACTTTGTTTTAGGTGCATGATAGCTTGTTGGAAAGGTCTCAATGAGAAGAAATGACGACCCTAATCCATTGTAGGGCTAGAAAACATTGTTTAGAGCTTGAAAAATGTGTTGGAAGTTGGTGACCCGAATTTAACAAAATAAACACGATCTCTGAGATATCCCAAATTCCAATGCCACACATTGAGAGCATCAATAAAGTCACATGGTAGCCATGTAGATCCATTTTGGATCACCATATCTAAAAGGGCTACAATGAGCTCATCTAACATTTATTACTGGTGATAAAAACGTGTTTGTGCACTTGCAAGCTTCCATGGGACCATGCCCACACAAGTCTACATGGGCATCTTATGTTCATCATTTAATAATCGAGAGTGAAAAACCATCTTATAAGGTAAAAAAACTCATTATGAATGCTAACATGCTATGTTAACATCTCATTCGATGTCTTAATGAGATATAATTTTCCCATAGTTTCTTTCAAAGGCAAGGATTTGAAGAAATCCTTCAAAATTTGTTGTATACCTTCAAAGACTTGTTGTACATTTGAAAGCAATCGAGCCTAGGCAACATTAATGTATGGATACAATCACCAAATAAGAAACCCAATGCCCATCCATGGCATAAACTTGAAACCATAAGCCCATTTGGAGAACGCACCCTTTATAGCCACAAAAGCACGAGATACATGCAAACTATGCCTATGACAATGTCAAGAGTAGTAACTATGACTTTGATAAGGGGAAGCATAATCTCCAACAACAACTATGGCTTTGACAATTAGGGGAAGCATAATCTCCAACAACAACCATGGCTTTGACAATTAGGGGAAGCATAATCTCCAACAACTACTACCATGTAAGAATTCCACAAGTGTGTGAGATTAGCATAGTTTTCTTAATTACTATAAGAATAATCTAACTATTTAAAAACACTTTACTAATAAAATAAGATAATACACAAAACAAGGTAATATTTTATTAAAAATATCAAAAGAGTAAAATAAAATGTAATTCATATCCACATCTCCAAATATCCAATGTTGTAAGTTATTACACTATTAACTTATTTCAATTATCATATGATTACGAACAATGGTTGTGTGAAATTTTTATATTGAAAGAAGTTAAGTTGGGACATGACATCACCACACAAACAACCTAGATTCAAATCGTGAAAGGTGTAGAGCCTTGTGTATGTAAGGGAAGGTGTTTGATCTCTTAAAATTAGTTTCTCTTTGTTAACAAAAAGACTTAACACATGTGCGACAAGCCAAAATGATATAAATGGACGTTAATATGATACTTTATCCTTTCACCCATTCATTTCAGAATTTAAGTGAATGAAATGAGTTTATTCTAAAAAAAAAGTAGAAACTTAGCTTAGTGGGTTAGCTTAATCAATTTGAAATGACTCTTTCAAGATGGAGTTAGTCTCGAGACCTCCAATTCTAATTTGAATAAACTCCATGTTTACTTGAATATCCCATAAATTTATAAGAAAAAAAAGGAGAAAACACTCAAAACTTTACTTCAAAAAACACTTGAAACTCCTAACATACCCCCAAAAAATAAAAAAATCTATAACAATAAATACAAACTAATGTATSAATARTAATTTCTCATTAAARTGAATTAAAAAGTCTATAAACTCAACTTTTTCAAGAGTATATTTTTTTTGATTCCAARAGACAAAGTTTCATCCTAATTCATTCATYTTTTGAATTSGATAATTTAAATTTTTTTAAAGACTAAAACTCTTAACAACAAAGTTTCTTCATCAAAACAAATTTTTTTTTGATTCCAAGAGACAAAGTTTCATCCTAATTCATTCATTTTTTAAATTCGATAATTTAAATTTTTTTAAAGACTAAAACTCTTAACAACAAAGTTTCTTCATCAAAACAAAATTCCTYTAYACACGTAAAGCTATAAATTCCCACAAAATTCCTACTAAATTTTAAAATTTTAAAACATATTTACAATGAAAAATAATTTAATTTACCCATTTTTCACTTACTCTATTTATCATATAGACCAAACAATACATTTCTCATGATTCCTCACAACCAAATATCTAATGTGCTCGGTTCTAAATATCACAACAAAAGACCTACTCTGTGTACTATCAGCTTACTCTTTTTATCCTATATCCGTGTTTACTTCTCTTAAACTGTATATTATCCCGCTATCCGTGTTTACTTCTCTTAAACTGTATATTATCCCGCCGCTCCTCCTGTATACGCGGTCTTTGATTTCTATTCCGGCAGCAGCATTTGCTCGATTGGACAGCTCCTCCGTCGCTGCTTTTCATTAGTTCCTTCTTGTTATTGTTTGCCAATGGGGCGATGCTAACAGCATAAAGTCTATTTCTGGTTATTTATACACCTCTGTTAAATGATTTTTAGTTCGATTGAACCATACTCACATGGCATCAGCCTTTAATACTGTAATCGTTCTTCTACAGAGTTTCCGCGTCGATGAGTTTTATGGCATAGAAAGCGAGCTGCAGTCGGGGGCGCATGACGATGGCGAATATGGGTTTTGCGTACAAGGGCATTTCTCCCTTTCGGCATCCTTTTATCTTCTGTTTACATAAGGTGTCAATTGCTTCTCAAGTCACTTCTTCACACACACAATGTTTCCGTTCATTTTTCTGAATCTATGGTTGTTATTTTTAATCAGCAATACTTACAATTGCATTGGACTTCTCTCTTATATACAGGCCCAGCACACATTGGCTGCTGAAGCTGTTAGTGATGCCGTGGTCAGTCCTTCCTCCCAACTCATCCGTACTAATTCATGTGGGCGACCAACGGGTTCCGTTCCCTCTTCACCAGCAGAACATGGTATTCTCTATCTGTTAGGCCTCTTGGAATACTCGGGGATATTTAGTGCATTAAAGTAATGGATAAGATTTGTAGAATATGAATAAAATCGATCTTTGCTTGAATTGATGGGTGTTCTGGTAGTATAACCTAAGTATACTCTACACTAAGATCCAATGTTCCACTAAGTTTCCGGGATGCCGGGACGCTGGAGCGGGGAAACACATCCGAGGATGTGTGGAAGCACCCCTAAATTAGTTGAAATTCTTCACCACATGGTAACAGTCTTAGTTTGATTACTAACTTACCTACTTAGGAAAACAGAAAACTAACATCTCTATGAAAACTGCAATCTGATTTTTACTAGGAAGTGAAACATATCAAACTGAAGAAAGTAACTACAAGTACACAGATATGAAACTCAAATCACATCACTGTTTATTACTCTTGAAAACAAGAAATATTGCCGAAAGCTTCAAACTCTACCCCTCACCCACTGTTTCCTACTCTGAAAACTGAATGTAATACATCTTGCGTTCTTTATAGACTAGAAGGTACAGTGAATCTGGACTCATGCACATTAATGCCTTAACTGAAATAAATCTAAACTGTAGATTTATTCCCGGCCTTGGGATTAGCACCCTTTACCTACATGAGAGATCTATTTCTAGAAAAGTGCACCCACTAGAAGAGAGTGCAAGTATGCATGCATGCATCTCCTCTTTTAGGGATCTGCACCCCATCTATTCTTGGAACCTTCGCACATGCAAAGCGCCCTAACTAACTGTGTGTGCAACCACTTACTAAAGTAAATCTTAGAATTAGATCTGAACTGCTAAATATGAAACAACATCTAAACTAAAACTTAACTGATGATGGCATATGCATGCTTTTGGCATGCATGTGCCCTCTATCCCTCTCTCCCCTCCATAAATGCCCCTGCGCCCTCATTACTGCTGCACTGAACTGTTGAAGGAGGATAGATTGTTGCTGCTGTCATTCATGCTGTTGTGCAAACTACTGCATGGATCTTCGCTGGAGTACCTGCCGTCGTACCTTCTCTGCATGCACCCAGATCTTCTCTGCTTGTTGCTGCCATTAATGGTGCTCTGCTGGACAGTATCTGAGGTACTAAAGGTCCAACACTCCCCCTTACTGAAGAAATAGTTGTTTTCCAAACACAAGATATTTCTTTTGCTAAGGGCTTGGTCAAACGATTGACCATAAGCATAAAGAAACAAAAATCTGGATCATTGCTTCCTTCTATACTTTGAACTCTCTTTAGAATCTTCAAGTTGAAAACCTTCTACCCAAGGAACACTATATCAACAACCTGCCAACCTCCTTTGTCCTTCATGCCATTTTCACTAGCCAAAATCTTCTCACACCACATCATGAATTGTTCGGGACTTCCTGTAATAATTGTTGATGTTTTTGTAGCTTCGGGGAGTTATTCTCACATTGGCCTTGGTGTCGGGCATGTGGGAATCTTTATTGGCACTCACATTGCACTTTTTATTTTGAGAAAACCCACTTGTATGGAGTTGGGGCTTGTAATTGTTGTTGTTGGGGCTTCACACCCACTCGGAGGAATAAACAGTTCTAATTTAATGTTGAGTTTAGAAGGGGTTCCTAAATTTATTCATTAGACTCCTGTAAAAGGAGAGGCAATGTGAGGAGGCACCACACATCTCATTGTGACATTTCATCTTGTCATTATGGTGTTGGCATGAGTGAGTAAACACTCTTGCCAAGGAGATTGTGGTTGCAAATTTCAGCAAGGAAATTCTTCACTTTGGCAAATCCAGCCTAGGGTTTATATTTTTCTGTTTTCTGATTTTTTGTCAAGAGAGAGAGGCCGTTCATGTAAGGAGAGAGAGGCCGCATGTGTGAGGAGGACAACCGCATGTGTGAGGGATAGCCACATGTGTGAAAGGAAGACGCAGAAACATGCCGCACGTGTGAAGGATAGCCGCATGTGTGACAAGAAGACGCAAAAACAGGCCGCACGTGTGATCTGTACAGTTAGTATGACATGTGTAGAGACCGTACACAGGCTGCACATGTGATTCGTACAGTCCGTATGGCACGTGCAGACCATACAACGGATCGGGCAAGTCGTATAGGGTGATGTCAGCCATACGATTGTCACGTTAGCATGGTACAACAATAGATTTGTAAGTTGGAAGTTTTCCGGAATTTGTCGAAGTTGTAATTTTGCCGAGAGGACTGTTTTTGTCCTCATAATTTCTCAGTCTGAAAATTTCATTGAACATAAATTTGCGTCTTTTGTGCATGGATGTTTTCTCTTTGATCTTTGTGCTTCTGCTATAATTTTCTGTCACAATTTCAGTGTAAAATTATTCAGTGATAACCCTAGTTTACTGTTTGAGGTCACTTGGAAGTAATTTTCAGATCTGAAATTGAATGCATTGAATGCTTAAAAATTGACATGGTATTAGAGCATAGGCTCTAGAGAAAGAGGGAGTCATCTCTTGAGACACAAGTTGCTGTAGATTTTTTTTGTTGCTGTAGATTTGTGCTCTTGTTTGGACACAATGGTGAGCACTCTTAGAGTGGAGGATAGGTTGGAGGGGCCACAAATTTCCGGGCCTGGAAGGCTAGGACCCTTTTGCTCTTGGAAGAGAATGATCCCAAAGATTATGTTGACATGGTGGTTCCAGATCCAAATGATGCATAGAATTGGCAGCCCATAAGAAGAAGGAAGTGAAGGCCAAGCGGGTGTTGTTGGATTCTGTGAAGGATCACTTGATTCCTCATATTTCCGAGACGATGACAACAAAAGATATGTATGATGCTTTGGTGGGCTTGTACCAAAGCGAGAATGCAAACCGTAAGTTGATTTTGAGGCATAAGCTCTGATATATTGAGATGTCCAAATCAGACACAATTGCTAGCTACCTCATGAGGATCACTCCGATTCGTGATCAACTTGTAGCCATTGGTGAGGTAGTTGACGACACAGAGTTGGTGAATGTGGCATTGAATGGTTTTCACGGGTCTTTGGAACCATTTTTGTAGGGGATTTGTGCATGAGAGAAGTTGCTACCATTTGACAGACTGTGGATTTATTGCATCCAGGAGGAGGCTCGGTTAGAGTCTAGGAATGGCAGGCAGAGAGGTAGCGATGATGAGAACCAGGCCCTAACTGCTCATGCTAGAAAGGGCAAAAGAGACAGTTCTCTAGGGAGAGAGGCATCTCCAGAGCAATGGAAGAAGAAGGACCTTAGCAAGGTCAAGTGTTTTGCTTGTCATAAGCCAGTCCACTATGCTTCACGGTGTCCACAATGGAAGAGAAGGAAAGGGAAGTAGGAGGCATTATCAACAGAGGTCTATGAGGTTGCAGACAAGCTTCAAAGGGAGTTCTTATTGGTCTTTGCCCTTTTTGGTACAGTCTCCGGTAGTGGGACTTGGTTGGTGGATAGTGGAGCCACATGTCATATGACAGGAGCACGAGAATTGTTCAAGAACTTCACAGAGTCTGACTCATATATGTATGTGGAACTTGGTATGGGGACCAAGCATGCAGTGCAGGGATCTGGAACAGTGCCATTCCGGATGGCGTTAGGAGGTGTGTTGAGAGTGACGAATGTGCTATGGGTGCCAGAACTCAGGAGGAGTGTTCTCTCAGTCTCAATGATTGAGAAGAAGGGCTTTGAAGTATTGTTCCGGGATGGACAGGTGATGATCATGCCCAGAGGATCTAGCTCATACACAACAACTGTTCTAGGAGTTAGAGAGAGCAACGTGTATAGGCTAAAGGGACAGCCTATGCGAGCGATGGAAAGCAACAACAGAATGGCAGAGGACAAGGAGCAGGTAGCTTCGAAGGTTGAGCAGCTCAGAGGGAGTCAACCTTCAGGTTCAGGTGGGAGAGAGGAGTCTTCCAAGATTGTCAAGAAGGTGTCATGGGTTGAGATGGCAATGCAAGATGCTTAGAAGTGGGAGACTTCTAGGAGCAGGGTGTCTTCCAAGAAGGGTCCAAGTCATAGAACAAGAATTGCTTTTGTGTCAAAGGGAGCAACTGTGGTAGCGGATCTAGTGTGGGAGGCAAAGCCACTTCTAGTGTGGGAGACATCATGCCAACAGGTTTGGAAGGATGCCATGATGGAGGAGTATTAGTCCATCATGAAGAATGATGTGTGGGACATAGTTTTGAAACCAGAGGAGAAGTCTGTGGTGACTTCCAAATGGATCTATAAGATCAAGCATGCTACAGATGGTAGCATCGAGAAGTATAAGGCGAGGTTCGTGGCAAGAGGGTTCTCTCAGAAAGAGGGAGTGGACTATGAGGAGACTTTTGTCCCATTTGCCAGGTATACTTTTATCAGGGTTGTTATTTCTCTTGCTTCGATTATGGGGTGGAGGATACATCAGATGGATGTGAAGACAACATTCCTTAATGGTGTGATTGAGGAAGAGGTGTACATAGAGCAACCTCAGGGCTTTGAGGTACATGGGAGGGAGTCTCATGTTTGCAGGTTGAAGAAGGCTTTGTATGGTCTCAAGCAGGCACCCAGGGCATGGTACTCAAGGATCGACGGGTATTTGCAGAGCATGGGCTTCACCAAGAGTGAAGGGAATCCCAACCTATATCTCATACAAGTTGGAGAGGATCCTCTTATATTGGTGTTGTATGTTGATGATCTGTTCCTCATGGGAGCAGAGAAGCTCATTGCCAGTTGTAAGAGGGATTTGGCTTCGGAGTTCGAGATGAAGGATATTGGATTGGTGCATTACTTCTTGGGATTGGAGGTGTGGCAGCAACCATGCGAGATCTTCCTTGGATAGGGGAGGTATGTAGTTGAGATACTGAGGAGGTTCAGGATGATGGACTGTAAGTCCATGACTACACCTATGATCACCGATTTGAAGAAGCCGAGGGCTTCAGATTTAGACATTGGTGGATCCCACAATGTATAGGCAGTTGATTGGTTCGTTGATGTATCTGGTCAACACCAGGCCAAATATTTGCTTTGCTATCAACACCTTGAGCCAGTTCATGGTTGAGCCGAGGCGGGTGCATTGGGTGGCAGCGAAGCATGTGCTTAGGTACCTTCGGGGTACAGTTGGATTTGGTTTGAGATATGTCAGGGGTGATGGAGTGAGGCAACATGGATATTAAGACTCAGATTGGGCAGGTAGTGCAGTTGATAGGAAGAGCACTTCTGGTGGTTGTTTTAGCTTGGGATCAACAGTGGTTTCATGGTTCAACATGAAATAGACTTTTGTGGCACTCAGTTCAACAGAGGCAGAGTATATGGCAACCAATTTGGCGAGTTGTGAGGCTATTTGGCTTTGCAAGCTTCTTGCAGGTTTATCTGGTAAGTGTTGGAGCCCACAGTGATTTACTGTGACAATCAGAGTTGTATCAAACTCTCGGAGAATCCAGTGTTCATGATAGGTCAAACGACATTGAGATCATATACCACTTCATCAGAGACATGGTGCAGAAGGGAGCTGTGAAGCTCCAATATATTTCCACAAATGAGCAGATTGCAAATATTCTCTCTAAACCTCTAGTGAAGGGGAAGTTTGTCTACTTCAGAGACAAGCTAGGAGTGGTTAAGAATACCTCCCTCGCTAAGAGGGAGTGTTGATGTTTTTGTAGCTTCGAGGAGTTATTCTCACGTTGGCCTTGGTGTCGGGCATGTGGGAATCTTTGTTGGCACTCACATTGCACTTTTTATCTTGAGAAAACCCCCTTGTATGGAGTTGGGGCTTGGAATTGTTGTTGTTGGGGCTTCACACCCACATGTCGGGGCTTCACAGTCACTTGGAGGAATAAACAATTCTATTTTAATGTTGAGTTTAGAAGGGGTTCCTAAACTCACTCATTAGACTCCTATAAAAGGAGGAGAGGCAATGTGAGGAGGCACCACACATCTCATTGTGACATTTCATCTTGTCATTATGGTGTTGGCATGAGTGAGTAAGCACTCTTTCCAAGGAGATTGGGGTTGCAAATTTCAACAAGGAAATTCTTCACTTTGATAAATCTGGCCTAGGGTTTTTGTTTTTTCTGTTTTCTGATTTTTTGTCAAGAGAGAAAGGCTGCACATGTGAGGAGGACAATCACACGTGTGATAGGAAGAAGCAAAAACAAGCTGCACATGTGATTCGTACAGTCCATACAACAACAGAAATAGTTCTCACTTGTGATTCGTACAGTCAGTACGACATGTGCGGACCGTACAATGGATAAGGTAGGCCGTACAGGGTGACGTCAACTGTACAACTGTGACGTCAGCAGGGTACAACAACATATTTGTAAGTTGGAAGTTTTCCGAAATTTACAGAAGATGTAATTTTGTTGGGAGGAATGTTTTTGTCCTCATAATTTCTCAATCTGAAAATTTCACTGAACAAAAAATTGTCTCTTGTGCATGGATGTTTTCTCTTTGATCTTTGTGCTTTTGCTATAATTTTCTGTCTTAATTTCAGTGTAAAATTATTTAGTGATAACAACCCTAGTTTACTATTTGAGGTCACTTGGATGTATTTTTTAGATCTAAAATTGAATGCATTGAATGCTTAAAAATTTACAATAATAACTCATTTGTATACAGGGCCAAGACAAGTGTATTGGATCTATCAAAATGAATTGAAATCTACACTAGACTTAGAACAACCCAACATGAGTACAATCTCATTGATACAAAAATCCAAAATTGATGGTGCATGCTTCAGGAAACTCCCTCTTCTTGGGAGAATCCTTCGACTATTGGAGTAAGAGTCTTATTAAAGTCAGCTACCTCTTGTTGAGAGAATCCTTTTGTAACAACCTTCTCAATATTGGAGAAACTCTCTTCCAAGTTCCATCATGGCATCTTGCCATACCTGCTCGATTGGACCTATGAGTAGCCTATAAAGGCCACCTTCTCACACTCCTTTGGACAAAAATCGACCAGATCCATGGCTGCTATCTTTGATGGTGACTCGTTGACCATCAAACTCAACCAAACACCGTAAATATATCATGCAAGAAACTGAATGTTAAATTTTGAGCTTGATTTAATACTGCAAGTACTTCTTTAAAATTCTTATTGTACTTAGAACTTAGCTTGACATCATTCATAAATTAGAACAACAATAATCATAAGGAATTACCAGCATGCAAGATCACGACACATGTACCCTGGGGAAACCCTATACAGGGAGAAAAACCCCAACAAACAATCTCCTTTTATTGCATTAATAATGTATGACCACTTACAAATTTTCCACCATGAAATTCCGCTCTTAAAGAGCTTGCCAAGTTGACTCTGACCTGACTGTGTAACTAAGAGACCTTGCTGATTTATAATCACCTGTTACAGACCAGCACTGAAGATGTTTCTTTGCTGATATACGTTGCCTCTTCTGGACTGTTACGCTGCCTCTTTATGGTCTGTTATTGCTGCCTCTTATTGACTGTTTCTTGCTGCCTCTTAATGACTGATATTGCTGCCTCTTATTGACTGATACTCCACTCTGTTATGCGTCTTCTCTATGGCTGATATACCACTCTGTTATGCACCTTCTCTATGGCTGATATACCTCTCAGCTTCCTCACCTATTTGCTGCATAACCCTGTGCATTGAAAAGAGGTTCAACCTCTTGCTTATATAGGAGTGGAGAGGTAGAGAGGAGGCTCAAATTAGAGGCATGAGTGCATGCTGAACTTAACTCAGCCATCAGATTTAGAACTGAACATTAACTCAACATCCAGAATTAGAACTAAACTTTAACTCGGCATCCAAAATTAGACCTGAACTTTACCACTTCAGTTAGGAACTTGCCCTTGACATGATATGCATGTGAGCTCCTTGGCATGCACATGACATGCATGCATGCAACATGCAACTAGACATGCATGCAACATGAAACAAACTTGACAACTTTGACTGACCTAGATATGCAACTTTGACTTTTTACAACTTGACTCTTTACAAAGCAATTCGAATTTATTCATGGTGGAAGGCGTTACACGTGCCAACGCACTAGATCAATACATTACATCATTTGCAATATCAGGAAGATCGTTTGTTTCTAGATCATAGGAATTTTACGTTCAACCTAACTTTTGCTAGATGCCTTGACTTTTGCTCATGGCTCACAAGGCTTGACTAGTCTCACAGAGGTTGTACGTTCCCCCTGACTTTTGCACTAGTCTGTCTATGCTCACAGAGGTTATACGTTCCCCCTGACTTTTGCATTAGACTTACATCTTGACTTTTGTCTTAGACTTACAAAGCTTCTGCCTTTGCTTTGGCTAGACTCACAAGATCATATAACATCTCGTTCGTCCTGACTTTTGGTTTGACTCACAGAGGTTGTACGTTCCCTCTAGCTTTTGTCAATACCTCACAAGACTGGTTGATTCTCCAAATCTCCCTGGCTAGCCTCAGGGTGGCCCATATGGCCTCTCATTGGAGAATGACTGTCGATGCTGCCAAATTTAACACTGAAAGTAGAGTCTTCCTTAAATCATGAACATACAAGGTAGAATCTAACTCAATAACATCACTTGAAAGCATCTAGAAAGATATGGAGATCAATCTCTTCACAGGATATGTGGCATCATCACTCAACTCCACAAGCATTCCTCCCTCTTGCTCTTGAAACTTGTTGAAGATCTTTCTATCATAAGCCATATGTCTTGAAGCTCCAATGTCCACATACCATCCAACTCTTGAAACTGTGTACATGGAAATACTAGACACAATGGAAAAGTGGGTATCTAGCTTGGCAGTCAAATCTTCCACACTGGAAGCATTTTCACTCCTTGCAAACTCTCATTGCTGTTGTTGCTGCTTACCCTTTCTCTCATGCCTCTCAATACACTGAGAGGCGTAGTGACCATGCTTGTCACTCTTGAGGCACTTGATGGGACTCAAGTCTTTCTTCCCCTGACATGAAGAATTTGATTCTCCATCTTTGCCCTTCTGTCTTCTCCCAAGTCCTTCTTTTCTACCTCCTCTTCTCACCTTACAAGTGAGAGCTAGGTCTGGTCCACCATCCTAATCCTTGTAACTGCTTGAGACTTGCTCTAGTCTCATCTCTTCTCCAATTAAAGCATCCCGCAACTTCTTGAAGTCTAGTAGCTTCTCCTGACCACAAATAACTTGGATGCCGAGATGAACTAAAGCCATTTAGAGTAATCTGAACTAGCTCATCATCTTTGACTTTCTCACCAATTGTACCAATCTGGTCTCTCAACTCTTCTAGCTTCATTGGATTGCTAGCTGCGGTATCTGTCTTGCATATACGGGTGGTGGTGAGCTTATTCCTTAGGAGCAACTTCCTAGATACGTTCACACTTTGGCTGTTAAATTTCTGAACCCAACACCCAACAATTACTTCCTAGTAAACCCTTGCTTCAATTAACTTATTAAGCGGTTTTTTACTGAATAAAAGCACGACTGAGTTTTAATGATCAAAATAAATAAATCAGCGAAAGCACAATAAGGAAACCATACACTTGCACAAGTAATTTTCTGGGTAAATACCCTTGGAAAAACCCCTAAGGGAAAACTAGTACCTTGTTGATTTTATTAGATAAAATTTGGGTTTTTGTCCTGGGATAATGGCCCACCCGAGGAAAATACAAATCAGCAAAATAGCCTAACCTATCACACCTGGCTGCTACTCCTTTTCTGTTCCTTTGCTCCTTTCCTCGGACCCTGCCCTGCTCCTTTCCTTGGACCCTGCCCCTGCACACTTGGATGGAAGTCCTTCTCCACCCAATCAATGAGATCTCCTATCTCACTTTGTGTGTGTCTCCTCCTCTCACCTAGGCTGCCTTTTATAATCTTGAGTTTACCCTAAATCCAAAACCCTAGATCTCCAAAGTGATCAATGGTTGAGATTAGATCTCACCATCACTTTAGATCTAATGGCTAGGATTTAATTTAACTTATTAATGCCAAATACTTAGGCATTTGACTTAATTTAAACTCCTTTAATTACAAAAATACATTCACTTTAATAATCACTTTATTAAAGTGAATCTCCTAAGTCCTGAGAGGCATTAAGGATGACTTCCAGATGTTAGACACAAAACCGATGTGGAAGTACTTGTCCGATGCAACATCAACAAGTCTAGTAGCTTCTCCCGACCACAGATAACTTGGATAAAGTTGTGCCAAGATGAACTGAACTACATCATCTTTGACTTTCTCACCGATTGCACCAATCTGGTCTCTCAACTCTTCTAGCTACATCAGATAGCTAGCTGCTGTACCTGTCTAGCATATACAGGTGGTGGTGAGCTTATTCCTCAGGAGCAGCTTCCTAGATACGTTCACACTCTGGTATAGGGTTCCCAAGGAATTAGACATCTCCTTGGAAATGCTCTTTATGGTGATATGAGGGATTCGATAATCCTTTATTGAATCTAGCAGAACTTGCTTTGCTTTTACTGCATTCTTCTTGTACTCTGCCAGATTTTTGGGATTTGTAGGAGGTTTGACCTCCTTCTCCACAAGGTACCAAAGGTTCACTGCTTCTAGGAGGTATTGCAGTCACAAAGTTCGAGGAACCCTCCAACAGGTGACTCTCTTTCACATGGTGACAATCCTAGTTTGATTTCTAACCTATCTACTTAAGAAAACATAAAACTGAAATCTTTAACAAAACTATGTTAAATTTTCTAAACCTTGGTGAATAGATTCTGCATTAAAAGAACTCCTACAGAAAAATAGATAGTGGAAAATTAAAGACCACCCAAAACTGCAATTGTAATTAATGCTAGAATTTATAAACACATACTGTAGAAAATACACC